>JARBER010035658.1:0-12324 GCA_030265075.1 Balanus glandula | reverse complement strand
ATATATATATATATATATATATATATATATATATATATATATATATATATATATATATATGGGCTGGCTGGAGACAAGGGGGTGGGCAAGGTGGGTTCAACATTGTATTCAATTTGATCCACTTTACCATTACTGCCTTTGAAATGTCACAACAATCTGATTCTAGATCAGGCACTTACCTTCACCAATCATGTTGCCACCAATTTCAATGGCCATAGCTTCATTTAACTTGGGTATTTCTCCTGATTTTCCAAGACCAAGAACCCACATCCGGGTTTTTACTTCACACCAGTGGTAGACTGTGGCAAGTAGATTAGAGCTTGACAACAATTAAAAACACAACTAGGTAATTAATATGAGATTCAAGTATTTCACAGACTTAAGTGGAGAGGTCTGTACCTGGTACATTAGCATAGCATAGGTAAAACAAGACCACCATGACTCACAATTTATTATACAAATGCTGATCACTTCTTGGTAGTGTGAAATACAATTTTCAATAAATAAATTGCCATGAACATAATCTTCAAGTTAACAACTTGTCTAATTTGTTTTTCACCATATGACTTCTAAAATAAAAGTATATATGAAAAACTGAAAACAAGGAGGATGGGACAATGTGTGGTTAAAAATCTGGAAATCTGGAAAAAATAACAGATACAGCAAAAATACTTATTTTTTAAATGTCAATAACATACTATTTTATACTTTGAGAACAAACAATTTGTAATGTATTGCTTTTTAAATAAACTCACACTGATAATTTATAACTGAAAAGGATAAAAAGTTAACAACATTAAAAGTTTATACCAGATATTAACATTTTACCCTAAATACTGCTCCTTAAAAAATAAAACCTCAAAATTGCCACAAACTACAAAGCACAACTTTAAACCATATCATAGAAGGACAAAAATTGATATTTGAATTTAATTAAAAATGACAAGACTAAGAAAGTATAGGCTGTACTCACTTTGAGCAGGTGGCATGCACACATAAGTGCGGAAAAAGTAATGATTCTTTGCTCTCTCCTTCATTGAGTTTGCGATTGGCCTACTAATTTGTCTTACAATAAGTATACCCAGCTTTGCAACAGGAAATGATCCACCCATGATAACTGTAACTGGTGCACTACGGCATACAGTACAAGACAAGGAAGAAGACTTGGAGGAAAACAGTAGCAGGACAGCTTCCAAGAAATGTGAAATTGAAATGAGAACAGCTGCGACACACTGCTGTAACCTTTTTCTTTTAGGTGCTATTTTGTCTTTAGTGCGCCAGTTATGAACCACTATAAAGCTGCCACTTTTCCCCACGCAAAAAAGCTCTGCGCAATTAGCGAAGCGTTTGCAGGTTATAGAAATCTTGGTTTACGCACCATGTTTCGGTCTAACTTCACGTTTCAAAACATAAATGAATGAGCTAATGAATTAATGATCAATAAATGCATTTCATACGATCTACAGTGGTACTGATGAGGCCAAGGCCTTACAACGATCAGGCATTGAAGCGGCGGCACGGAACTTTGCCGAAGTTGGCATCCTCACTGTACCTACCGCAAACACGGATTTTCGTTTATCGGTTTCATTTTGTATTCCTTTGCATAATACTGGTCGCGATTGTGTCCCATCAATCACCTGAGCTCGAAAGAAATCCACCTAACGGCAGTTCAAGACCACACATCTTGCTTATACTGTCCATCCTTCTGCATCTGTTTCACCACAGCCCGTGCCTCCTCCACCGACACTCCCTTAGCCTCGGCTACGGCCTCCAGCACAGCTTCCATCACCCCCACCGTCATGCCTTTGGCATCCCCGCAGACAAAAATAAAGCCCGCATCCTCCAGCAGCCAGCGAGCCAGACGCTGCCGCTCCTCCTGCAGCACATGCTGCACGTATCGCTGCGGCCCTCCGGCGCGGGAGAAGACAACATCGAGCCTGGAGAGAGCGCCGTCCCTCTGCGCCTGCTCCAGCTCCTCCCGCAGCAGGAAGTCGTGCTGCTGGTGCCGGCAGCCGAACACCAGCCAGGCGGGGCCGCTGAGCCGTCGCGCGCGTCGCTCCTGCAGCATCCCGGCCAGTGGCGCCAGTCCGGTGCCGGCAGCCACCAGCAGCAGCGGCCGCGCCGCGTCGGCCTCGGACCCGGGGAGTCGGAACTGCCCCGGCTGGCGGCGGTACAGCGGCACAGTCAGCGGCGCCGCCTCAGCGCGATCGGAGCCGAGCAGGTCATCCAGCCAGCCGGTGCACAGCCCGCGGTGCGGCGCCGTCACCACGGAGAAGATGATGCGGACCGTGCCTGGTGATACCCGCGGAGAGGTGCTGGTAGAGTAGGGCCGCGGCGGCAGCGCCGGCAGGTGCTCCAGCAGCAGCTCCGGCGGCGGCCGGCAGCCGGGGAACGCCGCCAGCAGCTGCAGGGTGGTCACGCCGCCGCCGCGCACCACGTCCAGGTACTGGGCGCCGCCCTGCCGACTGGCCAGCTCCTGCAGCCGCCGCCGCTGCCGCTCGTCAGTCGTGTGCCCCGCCAGCGCCAGCAGCAGCGGCTTCTTCGGCACGGCGCGGAGGTCGACGCAGTGCGATAGCAGCTGACGGAGTGTGCCGCCCGACTCGAGATGCGCCGGCACTCGAGCAGCCTTCTTCGTCGTGCCCGACATGACGGAGACGCGACAGGGCAGGTCCGCCTGCTTCCCCGCTCCCGTTCGAGTCAGCAGCTCGCCGACATCCCGCTCCGTGTTGGGACAGAGGACGCTGACCGTGTCCCCGGCCTCTACCTCCGCGTCCAGACGGCTGGCGTCCAGCGTCACCGACCAGACCGTCTTCAGCGCCGCTGGAGAGGTGAGGCGCTCCGCCCGCAGCACCGGCGCCCGGCACACGGGGCCGGCGGCCAGCGGCAGCGAGCCGCGAGCCAGGTCGGTACCGACCCCATCAGCGCCGGCTGCGGTGGTAGGGGAGGTGGCGGCTCCAGTGGCGGTCTCGGTGGTGGCAGCGTCTGAGAGGAAGTCGAGCTGCAGGAACCGAGCCGGAGCGGACGGCACCGTCAGCTTCACGTCCGCCAGAGCCTCGGACAGCTCAGTCAGAGCAGAGGGCGCCACTGCGGCGGTGTCGGCGACAGAGGGCGCCTCGGTGGCGGCGGCGGTCACCGCTCGGTCCTGACTTGCGTCGCCTCCGGCTGAGCCCATGGCTGTGTGGCCGCTGCTGGCGGTGCTGTGACTCGCCTCCTGCGCGGTGGTCGGTGCCAAATGTCAAGGACGCTGCCGTTGTGAGCGCAAGAGGAGCAGCTTCTAACAGCGAGCCGACACTAACGGCCTAACGGACAGTTGCCTGGTGCAAAATGAGCAAGTTTATACATAACAAGCGGTGGTTCTTGCAATTGTAGAACTTCCAAAGCTTTTAACGATCTAAGGTAATCAAATTATATAATACTCATAGTATGTCAACAGCATTCTCCATACCCTTACGTCAATTATGCCTGGAGTACCCATGAGGAGTAGAATCGAAAAATTTAGTCTAGACCTGAAATCCCTAGCAGCGCTTGCATTTACAGACAACAGGCACGACAACGTACATTCACATTTCATATTGATGGCCATACAATCCATTTGTAAACGACGCAATGCACGATATCTCTGCGGAGAGGAGACATGGTTTCATATGCATGAAGAAAAGCACGCACCCACAGCGTTGCACTCAGATTTAGACTCAGCACTCAGCAGTATTGTCAAGTATCCTTGACCTTCCACAAACTAAAAACAATGTTTAAAAAACACTTATCATTTATGCACACTTTATTTTACGGATATACAGAGCACACCATGAGAAACAATACTTCAAGCAAAGCACCACAAGAACTAAAGCCTCGCTGTGCGGACAGCGTCCTCTACCGAGAAACCACCCATAAATCTGAAAGATGAGACTACGTCACTTACCATTGCGCAGCCTCAGTTAAACAAGCTCATACAGACAAGAACACGAACATACAACACCGCGACCATTGCTACTCCACCATCAAGGCCAATACATGATATCATTGGTTGAAATTTGATGCAACGCAATACACTTCAGCACACGTAATTTTGAATATTACGGGTTGCAGCATACTCAGCGAGTGCGCAAGCGTGCATATTCGCAACGCACTGCATAATCTAACTAAGCGACAACTGACTTCCGATGGCTAGTCTTCAGTCCTTTAATCGTAGAATACGCATAGGACGACTAACCGTGGATAACCGAGACGCCAATTAACTATCAGCAAATAACGTGTTGAATTTCCCTAAGTAGCCATGACACTTAAGTCAGCCTAGTACAGTATGAGCTATCGCGATCAAGGCAACTGCAGTCCTGAACTGTCCACCAGTAAGAACTCGCTAGTTGCTTGCTAAAACACACATTGTGCACAGCATTATCAGAAGGGGCATGTAGTATGTACCCCCAGCTTCTTCATCGTCACTCACGGCCACCTCGCAGGGCGTAATATGCACGTCATGATACTAGCTACTGTCCGTCTCGGCGCGCCGCGCAATCGATATAGGTTCTGATTGATCGTCCTAGGTTATCGCCTGAGAGATACAGCCGGCGCCGTACGGTCCGGAGCGAAGCCCAGACATTTACTCAGGTAGCAATGGGAAACTCGACGAAAACTTGGTACAAAAATGCAGAAACATTTTAACTCATACCACGAAAACCTGTATTTGCTAGAAGGTTCAGGTATTATCTAACCATTAGGTGTCAAATATATTTTTAATTACATTTTTAGTGCCGTTATTTGAAATTGTTTCCGCAATAGTGTATCAGATTATCGTCAATATTTTAGCTGAGCTCGGGTCTCTTCCCACCAGCGACGCGCGGCTCGTGCGCTGCAGAGTCCCGCATCACGTCTGTTTAAACTTCACCGAGTACCCTCCTGCCTCATTCTGCTCCATCTGAAAATTATCCGTCGACAGCCCGAACGGCCTCATGAACATATTCCCCAGGTCCTTCAGCTTCCCCATCATCTCACTCTTCAGCTTCTCATTCCTCTCAGCAATCTGCGGCGGGAGGCGCACCAGCGCGCGCCGCGCCTCGCCGCAGTCCGGCCTCAGCTCCAGGAGCCGCTTCCAGTCCTCCAGCGCCTCATCGAACCGCTCGGCCCGCTCGTGCAGCTCCGCGCGTCTCTGCAGCGGCCGGGCGTACTCCGGGTCGAGTTCCAGAGACCGGGAGCAGTCGGAGACGGCCCCCGCCTCGTCGTCAGCCTTCGCGCGGCACGCGGCGCGGTTGGACAGCAGCACAGCGCGCTCGCGGCCAGCCGCCAGAGGGCAGAGACGCAGCGCGGCCGTGTAGCCCTCCCGGGCCGCGTCGTAAGAGGCGGCGGCGTACAGCGCGTTGCCGTCCGCCTTGAGCAGGGCGGCGCGCTGCCGGCGGTCCTCGCGCTGCTCGGCGGTCTCCGCCTCGTCCTGCAGTCGGAGCGCCTCCTCGTCCACGGCGTCCGGGTCGGTGACGAGCTCGGCGTCGTCGTCACTGTCGCGCGGCGCCGCCTCGGCTCCGGCCGCGTCTCCCGCCGCCGAGGCCTCCGGGCTCGGCTCGGAGTCGGAGGACGGGGCCGGACCCGTGTCCGAGACAGCGTCAGCCAGCTGCGCCATGTCCGGAGCGGGCCCGGCCGGCCGCGGAGCCGCCTCGTCCACGGGTGACGCCCGGGTGTCCTCGGTGGCAGCAGCGACAGCGGCGGAGGAAGGGGAGCCGGGGGCAGAGTCGGAGGTAGCGGCGGCAGAGGTAGCTTCAGGGCCGGGGACAGGGGCAGGGACAGGGGCGGGGTCAGGGTCGGAGGACTCCAGCACATGCCAGCTGCGAGCCATCGCCTCCGGGGTTGACCCAGACTCGGATGAGACACCTTCCGAGGAGAGAGAACCGCGCGACCGCTCTTCGCCCTCTGACGCGTCCCAGTCCACGGCAGCGTCCATGTCACACTGAGGAGCCGCCGCGACCACCACGTCCGGCGCCGTCACAGACTCCGACTCCGACTCGGGAGTTTCACAGACGCTCAGGTCACGCCCGGCATCAGGCACTACGGTGGCCTTGCCAGCAGGCAGGGCCGTCGCCAGTGATGACTCCTGCGGCTGACTCACACGGAGGTCCCTTTCCTCGGCCGCCGGGGGATCGGGCAGCGGGGCCGACCCCTCGCCAGCTGTTATCGTCACGGGAACATCCCCTGAGCTCGGGGACGGCTCGGCTGCGCTCGAGCCATCCTCCGCTGGGCTGTTGTGACTTTGGATTGGACTAGAGGAATTCTGGACTCGGCTGATGGGGTCCTCGGCTGATTTAGAGTGGTCATCTGCGAAGCCGATGCGTTCCTCGGACAGACCTATGCGATCATCTTTGGCTGGGCTGGTGCGACCCTCGGCGGGAATGGTGCGATCTTCGGCTGGGCTGATGCGACCCTCGGCTGGGCTGGTGCGACCCTCGGCGGGAACGGTGCGACCCTCGGCGGGAATGGTGCGACCCTCGGCTAGGCCGATCCGGTCCTCGGCTGGGCTGATGTAGTCCTTAGCAGCTGGGCAGTCCTCGTAGAGCTCGTCCTCGGAGGAGCTTATGCAGTCCTCGAACACCTCTTCAGGCGCCACGGTGGCATACATGGTCACTGCCGGGGCACACACTAAGGTGATTTTCGGATGAGATGCAAGGGGAAACATTTGATTAAAATAACAGGATATATTTCAGATGCGTTTGGTGTAAAATGTCAATGCACTATACTGCAAACTTCCATGTTATTTTAAAGACATCAAATTTCGCTTTAATAACTCAAATGAACGCATATAACTAACAAAATGAACGCATATCACTAACAGCACATAAAATGAAGAGGTAATCCAGGTAGCTGTCGGTCTATAATGTATGTAGTGATCAAGATGAACGGCCGCTACACACTGAGACTCGCATGCGGGTGCGAGTCTGCGACAAAGGTATCAGACTTGCACGACAGAAGGTTTTGTGTGTCCATCGTCAATACGGTTAGCTGTATTATTAATCCTTGGGAAAAAATGATGCGGAGTGCAAACCCAGAAACCCAAAGTGAGCGGTTGCGTGGTTTTTATTCCGCATAAGTTTCTCGAAAATTAAAGAATAAAACTGACAGTATTGACACAGAATATCATCTGGCGTGGAACTGGATGTCTGTGGCTTTTCAGATACGCGAGCCACCCGCCACCCCGATCTAACTACCTCAAAGCGCGTGAAGCGTCTGCCACCCCGCTGACTCGCACTTGCATGCGAGGCTCAGTATCGGACAGCCCTAGCCCCCGGACGGCCGGGGGTCTGAGCCAACTTCGCACGGCCGGGGGATACCCCCTCCCCTCCCCTCCCAGAGATCTAACAAACTACGCATCACAGCGAGAAGCGGAAAACGGTGTAAGATGGCTGTGGCGAGTACTAGAGATAGTACTGAGGTTATTTTGCTCAGCTCAACACTAATGCCACAAGAGGTCAAATTTTCAGTTTAGGGACATCGCATCAATCATTTCCAAATATCTCGGGAGGTAATGCAGCTAGTAACAAAGAGAAAACAACTTAAATCGCCAGCTATTGAAAATTGCAATCGATAACACGCCTTCAGATTTTACCTAAGGTCGATATTTCAGGCTCCAGATATCAAGACATATTTGCATATTTTTTTACAAAAAAGTTTTTTACTTAATACTTTTTACATAAAAAGATAACGCAATACTGTTTAGCCATCATGTTTGTCTTATCAAGGCGCTTTGAATAATATACTAAATGGCCTTGTTAGATCAACTTTAAAATTTGACCTCAGGTCAAGGTCAAGTATTGACCTAAGTAGGTCATGTTGCATATTGGAAGGCGTTTCTCGATGGGACAAACATATTGGTGTCAATTTCACTGCTCTATGTTCATTGTTCATTGTGTCGAGGGTTATTGGCAAACAAGTGACAAATACCTAGGATGACCTGAAATGAGCCCTTGGGGGTCAATTAACGAAATTTGAACTTGAATCATCAATATCATCCTATTATAACATTATCCAGAAGAAATTGGGCTGATATCCTCGAGAAAAAAAAACTTTTAATTTATTCCGTTAACTGAGGCTTCCCAATCCATCGAACGGGACTGGGAGTCGGGAGGTCACGAAATTGACCTGACTTTAGGTCATCAATATCACAATTCCGTGATAAACGTAAATTTGCAAACACCCCGGCGGTGCACAGGTTAAAGATTGGTATCAACCACAGTTTGTTAGTACGGCTATGGATTCATACGAGAGCTCAACGAACTTTACCCAACACAAAAATTACACTATTACACTAACGCCCATTGGGTAGCCCGATTCGGATACCGTATACCAACGCGAAATCGGCGGGGTCGGGTTACCAAGTGTGGTTTTGTTAGGTGATGGGCTGGGCCCTGGGGTCCAGTGTCTTGAAGTTTTTCTTTGTTTGAAAGTGAAAAAGTGTGATAAATGCTGATATGGTGTCACTAGTGCAAAAGGTGGCAGATTGAAAAAGTATCAGAATGCTTTTTAGCCACACAAACTTTAGGTAACACTGAATAAGTATATGGTAGGTATTAGCTAACAAGTACTGTGGGAAGGGAGTTGGGCCAGTTACCACCCAAACAATGTGGAGTATTGATGCCCTAAAGGCGGCCGCACACTGGGCGACTTGGCGCACATATTTTTGTGATGTCGCCGCGACAATCTGCGAATCAGTAATAGTTTTCAATTACTATTGATTTGAATTGATTGACACTATTGACACAATCACAGTCTTAAAACGATTGCTGAAGTGAAAATCTAGCATCAGCATGAAATTCACGATTCACGGACATGACCTTCCTGACTGAATATTGCTTAAAATGAATGGTGACACGCTAGAGCCGAAAGTTACCATCCAATTGGCTTCTATGTGGTCTCAAACTATTTATGTAGTCAAAATCTAGGGTCAGCGTACAATTCAGGATTACTGGTGACCAGGTATATGGTCATGACCTTCTATGACAAATATCAGGTCAAACGAAGGGGACTGTGCTGAAGCCTTAAGTTATTGTCTGCTTTGCATATAAGAAAACATGGATGCTTGGATGGTAGCTTAAGGTAGTGCATGACTTGGTTTTCATGGCCATGAAAACCATGGTCAATAATGATTTTAGAAGTCAAAAGTTGATACCTAAGGAGTCGTTTGAGACCACTTAAAATTGACTAATTTCAGACTGCAGCATGTCTTTGACCTGAAATAATGAGTTTAATGATGACCTCTGGAATCGTTTCAGATAACTTACAAGTCAATTGGATGGTAACTTTGGGCTGCAGTGTGTTCCCTTCATTTGACCTGATATTTGACCTGGAAAATCATGACCTGAAATCCTGAATTTATGCTGATACTAGGTTTCAATTTCAAGATTCATTTGAGATCACTCAAAAGCAAATTACAGTAACTTTAGTTTAAGGCCCCAGAGCATTCCCTTCATTTGACTTGATGTGACCTCAAAGGTCAATTCCTATCACAAAATGGACTTAATTTTTAATCAGCATGGTGCGATTGATGATAGATGATTGGTAAAATCAAAAACTAAAAATGGAGTTATGTGATGACAATGACAAGCTTCACATACATTTCAGACAGCCTGGCATTAGCAGCATCATCTATATTCAATAGCAGTAGAGTCTCAGCCTCCATTAATACTGCCTGGTTGATATTAAGTGGAAAATTGGCACATTTGGTTGTTGTATGCTTTTGCACCGCTTATATATGCAAAACCGAACTTTTTACACTAATCTTCCATGTCTCATTTCATCAAAATTAAATTCAAAACACCAAAAATATATCCAATTATCTCACAAAAATAGTTATAATACCACCCCCACCCCCCCCCCTATCCCCACACACACACACTACCACCAGGCAGAAATCCTTGAATGCCCGGATTCTCAATCACTGACTGGCACCTAACCTAACCTACCAAACCTACTGGACCTACCAAACCTTTCCAAACCTATTGAACATAACTTACCCTACCCCTACCCTAACCTTTGTTATAAAGTTGATGGTAATTATGTTAAAATGAATTATAAACTTAAAACTAGACTAAACCTAAACTTACTGGCCAATACCGACTTGTTTACGCTCAGTCTTTTAATGACACTAGGCAATCAATGATTTCTGCCAGGCAGTAGGGGGGTGGCAGTCAGCAATACAATTATTTTTGTGAGGTAGGGTAAAACAATGATAAGGCGGACGATTTTGGCGCCTCAAGCACAATCACGACTTTAAGGCAATATTGCATAGATTCAAACATGCAATTCACAAACCAAAAGTATAAATAGATACATTGAACATTTATCTACACACTGACACCCCAAAAGATCAATGATAATATCAAGATCTACTTGAAAATTCAAACAGAAGGAGAAAGCCCCCTATTTAACAGTGACTGACTATAAAGTGGACGTCACAAGCAACACATGTGGAAACATGGACCTGAAACTTAAAATGCAATCTGAGAAGACGTCACATTGCGAAGATTTCTATCTGGACTAAAAAACGAAGGCCAAATTTCCCCAAAATCATCGAAAATGAGCACCTCCGGGCTCTGACTGCAGGTTAGCCGCACCGCCAGAAACATGTAATTAGCTTTCAACCGAGCAGCATGATTTGATTGGACCACAGCTGGGCATGTGCAGAATTGCATAATAAAACAGCCATAGTGACCTTGAAGCCGTTTGATTGTGTGCGTGATAGATATTCCAGCAGAAAGGTGTCGTCCGCCTTACAGTCCATCCACTTTTGCCTCCTCCCATCCTAAGTGGTGATATTTTCAGTGTTTTGAATTCAGTTTTGATCGAATGAGACATGGAGGATAAGTGTAAAAAGTTTGTTTATGCATATATAAGCAGTGTAAAAGAATATGATAATCACACTTTTTCTAAGGTTGGCAAGTACATGTTTGGAAAACAAATTATGCACCCATGACAGTCCGGGCAGGCATGCTCTGCAGTCAGCTGTTGCCAGTTAGAACCATGCTATACTTAACAGGCTTATTAGGAATGATAATCATAAATGCATACATTTATATGCAAAATTCGCCCCACATTTAAAATACATTATTTAAATATCCACAACGATTACGTAGTGGGATGCCATAGCAATAGTATCTAGCATGTTTTGTATTGTTTTAAGTCTGGCTGGTAGGGTAGGTTTGGGTTTCAAAAACAAAAATATTGACGATGAAAGCACAATAAAGGTTTAAAAATGAAAATGAAACTACTTACGGAACTTAATCAAATGACTACGGCCCAATCCAACTTCTCAGCCAACTGAAAACAGTACGGAACGGAACCCTTCTCAAAGAACCACGGGGCCAACTGCGTAAAAAAAATGTGTTATGCTTTGTGAGGAATGGCGCATATCGCAAATCATGCGTAGATACTGTCACAACTAGTGCTACCAAATCCACTAAATACTATTTCCCAAGACTCCCCATTTCTCAATATTTAGCCCCATCTCCCAAGATTGACGTCAGGTTGATAGAGCAGATAGAAGTGTTCTATATGTGTTATTTCCACGGGTTATTTCAACGAAACTGTGCTACTAGGGATCATCCTACTGATGAATCATGATACAAAGAACATAATGGACTGAGCCAAAATTATATTTTTTAAGCAAATAACTGCATTCAGTTAAAACCAAGTAAACATGAGTTTGAAAAAAATAACATCTGAAGTGCTTTTGTGGGGCGTAGCTCAGCTCAGTCAGCCACAAGGCCAAAGGCCCAATACAAACGTTAGCACCCAAGGATCAGAGCCGTTTAAAATAAAAGGAATGGAAAAAATGGGAAAAATGGGAATGGAAAAGAGCCCCTTTGGGACATCGAGTTATACGCACAATGTTAAATTCCAAAATTATAAGGGATACATCTGCATCCACATTTTGCCTTAAAGGGTCTTCATTTTGCCTTCAACCATGATCAGGCTAAAAATTAAAATTTTATACTCAATGATTTCTGAAGATTTTAGACTTGATAAAAATCCCAATATTTGCTTTTATAATTTCTTAAGTTATTAAGAAATTTCCAAAGACTTAAGTCGCTAAATTATTGCTGGCATATCGAGTATTTCCTTTACCCTACCAACTTCAAGATCCTTATGTGGATACCCACTTGAAAACATTAGCGCTGTGCTTGTGTTAATGACATTCTGGGCCTAGTTTCATAAACATTTCGGCGTTACTTACGATTTTCCTCAGTTACGCCATTTTAGTTACGCACCGTAAAATATTCAGTTTCATAAAGCTTCGGTGGAGTTGTTTACGCCGGCGTCGTTACTGCTGCTTGCGTAAACAATCGAGGGTGT
>JARBER010035547.1:1655-12324 GCA_030265075.1 Balanus glandula | reverse complement strand
GTCGCTAATGTATTGAGATAGGACGAACTTCTCGAGCTCCGCGCCGCTCTTGTTTAGCGAGTTGGAGAAAACGAACTACGGCATCTTTCTTCTGTGTCCCCAGGGCAAAAGAAAATCATAGGGCCGTTTTGATCCTTGAAAATTAGTATGAATATGACACACCCTACTGTATACTGTATAGTCACCTTGGTCAGGCGGGTGCCGGCGGCTCGGGCAGCGGCGGGCCGGACGTTGTCGGCCGCAGGTCTGCCCCACCCAGCGCGGTGTTGTCCCAGGTCAGCTCCCGCCCGGACCGGGCTGGCCCGGTCAGCAGTTTCAGGCTTCAGCTGCGGAGCCACTGACGCAGAATATATACTGCGGAGAGGGAGGAATGGCGACCGGCCGCCGAAGGCGCGGCATCGCTAACAGCGAGCTCTGCTGCAGGGAAATCACCCGGACGGTGGCCTCAGGGATGGCTGTCTGCGGGTGTCATCACATACAGTATTGCTTATGTTTATTAAGAAACATATTTAATACGAATAATCAATTAAAATGGTACGGCATAAGAACTTGTAACTTGTGGGACCATGAACAGTTGGATATGTATATACCTGCATGCATTTCAGTAAACTGAGAACCAATGATCATTTTAATGAAGCGCAAATATTCATGGAAGCTAATCACAAAATCTGTTTTCTCAAACTCACCACTGGGACCCTTTTCGTATGACAAGCTTTCCAGTTCGCATCACGTGTTGCGTCATATTAGCGTCTCCCCAATATAACCAATGCATAGTTTGTAGCGCGGCTACCCTTCGACTGCCTTTGAACATGACACCCGGCCACTGGGACTGGGTGTGTAATGTGTATAGCATTAATCACTGAGCCATGCCGGGTTTTTGCCCTCGGCGGCACGGTGTCGGCTCGTGTTCTCCGAAGGTTTGCAGATACACGAGCGTCGCCATGGCCTTCACGGCCTGTCTGACTGGCAATTCGTCAACCATGCGAACCCAGTCCGTATCGTCACGGTGACATCATGTGGTCTTAGAGTCGCTAGTTACCATCGATACAGCTGTTCCTATCCAACATGGCTTAACCAATATGCGCTATGCGCTACTTTTAGTTTTATTTGAGCAAAGGATAGTTATTATCTTTTACAAGAAAGGAGAGTGATGTTTTACATCGACGCAGGAGACAAAACTTTGTGAACATTCTCACATTTTGCATATCAAAAGATACGAAAAGTTATTCTGGTTTGAAGTTGTTAAACGTTCCACGCTTGTTACGACCGGTGCTTGCAAGCTGCTTACAAGTACTTTTGTACATCATCAAACAGCGTGCTTTTCCGTTATTGTTTGAAAATTTGTATGAAAAATAAGTTTTTCACCATGTGTATTGTGATTATGATCAATAATATCCACAACATTCAAAAGCATGATCAAACGCGAAATAAGAAAACAAAAATCAGTTACCTTCGGCACATGCCCATTGAGCACGTCAAAGTGTCTCTAAAGGTTGTGAATCTCAATTTTGGACATTGTCCAGCGTTGACAAAAAAAAATAGAAAGAAGAGCGCCAGATATGTCGCGCTTACAACAATGAGGAGAAACACTGACCATGAGTCTGGAATAAAGTATATGTAGGTACTTGCTTTCTAATTTTACATACTCACAACTTTGAATTAGCTGTTTTGATTATTAAATATTTAAAACATTGTATTAATACCATAACCAATACAAATAACCTACTCTAATAGCGACAGCTTGAGCAACTGTTGCTAAAAAATGAAAATGTCGCTATTCTCCTTCAGCATCTGTCTATTTTCTGTGCGACAAGGCTGTGTTTTAAGCATTTTGCTGTGAACAACACCGGCACGTCTGGAGTCAAGACTGAAGCGAGACATGGTATGCTTTGTGTAGGTTGCCGCAGCGCCGGTGTCCGCTGATAGAAGGCATAAACAGCTTTAACACTTAATAATGCCGAAGCGTCTATCGGTACGCGGCCTAAAACAGTCTGCCTGCATTCCAGCTGCTGCTATCGGCTAATCGGTGCAGCATGCCTTACCTGCGCGGTTGTCTGCGCATTCGAGGTGAGCATCGACAGGTTGATCGTGGACTGCACGTTAGATGTTTGTGGACGATAAGAATAAAATGGATTGGCAACGACTCATGCTTATGAAATCAGATCATCTGCACCAACAGGTAAGTGAAATGCTAGTTATCCACTTCAATGCAACGAGGCCAACGCGTATTGTGCATGTAAATGCTTATTTTGGGATTTCGGTAAGCTCTGCATTTCGTGCCAAGCAATGATGCCGGGCACGTGACTTGGGGTGTTCGTGTTAATTCAGGTTTTCCTAATTTTACACCTTTGGTGTATGTTCGGCGCATTGCAGAGGAATGGCAATACGCAGAATTCTACTAGGTTTATGATGCAGCAACAAGCGCCATGCAACACTTTTGCTGTAGAGTTCCTGACTGCCAATTTCAAAAAGGGCACTTTTCATTGTGTATTGCTTACGTAGTCCATATAAGGATTCAGATATTTTGTGGATACTGGCAAGCATGGAAATAACATCATGATTATTCGGCTGATTGTTTCGCCTATGTAGACTTGTGTCCTTGAAAGTGAACTGGCTCGTGTGCTTTAGGCGTCGCCTCATCTTTTTAGTCTTTTGCTTTGTGTCCAACACGAATTTTCCTCCAAGATGCTGCCCCCAAATATGGAGCGTTCGAAGGGCAAAACCCTACCATTGGGCAGGAAAACATGAACTCTTTGTAGCGACAGGTACTGCTATTCAGAATAAAAACATGCGAGCAATGGCGATAACGGATTCATTGCTCTTAGGCTTAGACGCGGAACACTTCAAAGGATTTAGGTCCATCAACCAATGCAAAATTCGCACTGACTTCCAGTGGGAAACTCGCGAATCAGGCGAGTACATCTGTGCTGATTTTCAAGCAATATACCAGTCTTAATACAATACTTAATACGGGTGTCTACTGTCTATGATGTCCCGTCAGTCCCGTCTACTGTCCCGTCAGACGTTTATCAGCATCTTAGCCGAGGAACAACAACTGGCAGGCTGTGATAACAGCTAATACTTATCCATGGATGACAGACGCGAGGGATACATCCTCCAAAAGGGCAAATGTTCCCACAACATTCCACAAAATAACATCACGCATACGCCTGCTCTCTGCCTATTCTGGCGATGCATGGGAGGCATCGAAGTGCCTCCGTCCTGCCAGCTTTCCGAGGGATATATGGATGGATCTATGATCCCAGTAGATCCGGGATCCAGATCCCAGAGATCAGATCCCAGGGTCCGTTTTTCGAGATCCGAGCACATGCCTGCTAATTGGTCAGTTAACGTTATCACAAGCGTATCTGTTTGCGCTATCACAAGCGATACAAATCCTGGGTGAGCCCCGGTTCCAGGATCCGGAAGGATCCCGGTCTATTTTCACGATTGTGTGACACTTCGATGGGCAAAATATACTTGCACATGTAAAAAGTAAGCACCGGCCATTAAGTTATAATGTGCGGAAGTGTTTTAGCATGTCACCCGTCGCCATGATGTACTCATTCAAATGTTGAGAAGCCTAGGACCTGAAACAATCAAACATGTTTGTCCATAAGCCACCGGACGATTTCGGATCTTAGAATCGAGTAGCATCGGCTTCTTCTCATTACAATCACCGCGCTCGTGTTCTGGGTTGAAGGGGGGGGGGAGACCGTGCACTGGTGACAGCTACTGCACCATACGCCAGGGCTTGTCGTTGAGCATGTCTTTGCGACGATGAACATGCAGCTTGTATTGTTTTTATGTGCGAATCTTGTAATGTATTCAAATATATAACTATGCTGTTTATGTAAACATTATATGTAATAACAATGCAAGACCCATTGCGCATGTGTGAAAAATCCAACGAGATTGGGAAATAGCACGAATAGTTGTGTGCACTGTACTTAAAATAAACATACCTATTGGTACATATGGTACATACCTAATGCAGCATACTTATTATGCATACTTATACAATAAACATTGATATGCAGCTGTGCTATGTTTAAAATGTGACATTTACCACAGCACCTTCCGGTAATATCCAACCTTCTTGATCTATCTATTTTGGCCAATCCGTGGTTCATTTATCTCCCTGTTGAGAAAAGAAATTACAAGGAAATTTGCATACTAAAATAGCAAATTGCATGTTTTCCGTATTTGCATGTCTTTAACCTTACCATTTAATCGGTTGACAGTAAGCGGCGCTCGTTTCGGGCAGAACGATGATCCCTGAAGCACGGTTCAGGAAGAAAAGCCAGGAGAACGGTCTGACCTCGCACGGAAAATGAAATGGTCACCGGGAAAGTGTTTAAATAGTAGGTCAGATAATTATAAAACTACACCACCAAGCGGGATAAATCCAACGCTTCCTAGAGTTATTGCTTACAAATTGCAGCTAAAAGGAAACAGTTCACCTTATTAATGTGTTTGTTTTGGTTGAGATAGCCAAGCTGTTCTTCATGTTGGAAAGTTAATTTGAGAAACTTTTACGTCAGCCTTGAAACCTTTTAATTCATTTAAATTGGCTGACCAGAGTACTAAAAGCCAGAACGAGTCCATTATTCATGTCTCCCATCGTTGATAAGCCGAGTTGACATATGATTATGACATGATGACGTTTGGTATCAGAAGCACATGTTTTTAAAATTGCCTTCTTATTGCACATTTTGACTTTTGTGAGACATACACCGTGATTGTTTATGAAATTGTCTTTACAATACATTTATTAGCAATGTTCATCATGTGCGTTCAGATGTCTTAATAACGTAGGGTGGCTTCTAGCAATCTATTTTTGCATTATTCAGAGAAAGAATATGAATTGGAACCAATGACTGACATAATAATTGTTTTTACCTCCAAAACTATGTCTACGGCCAACTAGTAACATGATAGTTCATCACTAGACACTAGTCTCTCTCAAACACTGAGTTTTTATTTCTTTTGTTAGGGTTAACAGTCTCCTTTTAGATAGTAAAATAGCCTTGCACTCAACTTGATTCGCATTCACTTAGAGCACCAGATTCCAGAGCAATGCGGTTCTTGTCAGACATGTGCCAGTATCCAAGATCCAGGATCCCTAGGATTCAAGATCCGGGATCTTGTTAGATCATGGATCCTGTGTCAGGAGTTTTGTTCGTGGGATCATGTAGAATGTAGATCATGGATCTTGATGAATTATTTCCCCTGGGATTCTGTGGATCCTGGATCCAGGAAATAATTTGTCGTGGAATCTTGTTAATCTTGGATCCTTATCTGATAGGATCTTCTTCCCATCTGTTTTAAATGTTAAGCATATTTCACTTTTTGGTGGTGCTAAAATATAAATATGCATATATTTCATGCTTTAAAACAAGTCAATGGTGTTATATTTATTTGTGGTGATCAGGCGAACTTGCTAAAATCCAAAATTATAAGGGATCCAGGATCCATAGGCCCCAAAATCTAGGATCTCGTAAGATCCTGGATTTTGCCGGACCATTTTGCCATGGACTATGTGGATCTTGAATCCTTGATAAATGTTTTTCGTGCGATCCTATGGATCTTAAATCCTGGGAACAATATTCGTCATGGGATCCTGTGGATTCTGCATCATAGAAAGTCAGTCTGTCGTGGGATCTTGTGGATCTTGGATCCTATTTTTTGATCATGTCACATGTCTAGCTCCTGCTCATTGTAGCCTATGGTGTGAAGCAATTAGGACATTACGCAACACACGAACTATTTTCGATTAGTGACTATGAGCATAGGAGCAAAATATAGTTAACATCGAATAAGTGACGCTTCTGTTCTCTACATAGCACTGTATATCGCTGTATAGTGTGTCAGACGTGTCAGCTACACCGTGTCACCGTATCATCTACACCGTGTCACCGTGTCTGCTACACCGTGTCACCGTGTCTGCTACACCGTGTCACCGTGTCAGCTACACCATGTCACCGTGTCTGCTACACCGTGTCACCGTGTCTGCTGCACCGTGTCACCATATCATCTACACCGTGTCACCGTGTCTGCTACACCGTGTCACCGTGTCTGCTACACCGTGTCACCGTGTCTGCTACACCGTGTCACTGTGTCTGCTACACCGTGTCACCGTGTCTGTTACACCGTGTCACCGTGTCTGCTACACCGTGTCACCCCGTGTCAGCCACACCGTGTCAGCCCGTGTCAGCCACACGGCGCTGTCTAGCGCAGATCATCAGAATCAGTTGATAAACACCACGTGCACAATACACTATATTGACACGAACCTGACTATTCGCACCACTCCATTCCACAAATAACTTATGAGCCATGCATCATATAACTTTTGGGTGACCTGATGAGAGCCCGGGCGCCGCACGGTGCGCCACTGTCGTCGTATGGATGACTGGCTGGCCGCCTGCCACGACGGACAGAAGGACAGACGGACAGACGGATAGACGGGTGAACGGACAGACGGATAGACGGGTGAACGGACAGACGGACAGACGGCCGAGCGGCGCACAGCGCGGCGCACACGGGTATGGACGTTGAGCTAGAAGTCCAGTCACGGCGCCGCTGCCAGCGTGACGTGACGTGACGTGACGTCATCCAAGCGAAAATATCCCCCGCGTCTGAGATGTCCACGGACAAGATCCGGCCGCCGCATAGCACACACTCTACGAACACTCACAAGACAAAACGCACAGACACCTAGCAGGCCAACAAAGCATCAACGACACATCAAGGATATTGCGGTACACTATGGTAAATGGCGGAGTCGAAACAGCTCGCAGTCGGCACAGTGTTTCTCAGAGACTCCGATATCACATGGTGAGTAGGTGAGACAGCACTTTCTGCGCGACCTCGGGCCGGACCAGCCGAATGAGCGGCTCTACGGAGAGGGGGCTCTAGGCTCGTCCCGCGGACCAGCTACTAGCTCACTCGTGAAGAGCCGGCGTGTCAGCCCGACCCGGTCACGAGAACTCTCACGTCGCGGACACCTAGCCGCCTTTTTAACACCGAGTCTTCTGGCACCCTGTTTACGAGCACTCGACCTCCCCACTGACCGTAGCCCTACTGCACCGGGGGTCTCACCGCCTCGCGACGACATACTCGGTCACCGACCGCGCGACGGTGAACTCCCCGCGGTGACCTCTACTCAGGGCCTAACCTCTGACCTCTAGCCGCTGACCTCTGACCTCGGCTCAGATCAGGAGCCGGGCGGTCAGCAGGGCGGCCAGGAGAGAGGTCAGCGACGCGGCGGCGTTGGACCCCGCGCTGCGAACCGCCGCCGTCTTGCCGCCAAAATTGATGGTCTCCACCTCCTCCTCCTCGGGCATGCTGAGGAACACGGAGCGGCCGTAGCGCGCCTGCGGAGGACGGTAGTTGCGGCCGATCGGCGACGGGTTCTTCTTCAGCGACCGGAACAGCATCAGCTGGCGGCGGAGGTCACCGGTCAGGTCACAGGTCAAGCCAGTGGTCAGCGGTGCAGGTCAGGGGTACAGCTTACGATTGGCTCAGGGCATCAAGATTGAAAGTACAGCCTTTGGCATTACCTTGTGTTACCTGTTCTTGGACTGACATAAAAAGCAAATATATCTGATGCTTTGGAATTCAACTTTATAACGCGTCTCGCAATACAAAGAACTATAAAAACTCGGACCTGTCTAACTGGTTCACTGTTGCGACATCTCTCAGAGACGTGCACGATTGAGTTGTCGGTTACGCAGAAGCAAATTGCTAGAGTGTGTTGCAATTTACATACATCCACAACAGTGAAAATTACCTACAATGTAAATACGAATAAATAGTGTAAAACTTTGCCAATTTCATTTGAAATTTGCTTGCAGCTATGATGCGAATTTCAGGCAGTTATCGCATCGTCTACGTCCCTGGGCCACTGACCTGCTTCGGCGTGATCTTCACCGTCTCGAGGAAGATGGTCCAGGTGACGACCTCGTTGCAGTTGGGCGTGGTCAGTGAGCCGTCGTAGCGGTAGAAGTCGTTGGTGTTCCAGGGCATCAGGTCCTGCAGACGAGGTGGCTCCTCCACGGGTACCGTGGCTCCTCCTTTCACGATGCGTCGCAGGGCGGGCTCCAGACGCTTCATGGCGCGGTTATTCGCGCGGCTGACCTGTAACCAGAGGGCACAGCAGTTCACTACACGGATCACAGGTCACGGGTCACAATTGGGCATAAGCCAGCACGGCCATTACTGGTCCGTCTCGTTTTGGGTCAGCAGAGCTATGCTGTGAAACAAAGGAGTTGGATATCTCTACATGTGGAGTGCGAGGTCATGTTCGTTATATAATCCAACGAGCTCCACAGATTAGGCGTGGGTCATGTCAGATTGCAGTAGTAGGTCCATAGTGGAAACAGGACACACAGTTGCGGTGGAATCGTTTAGAACATGTGTTCAAAATTGTCCCCCTCCCCTCCAGCGACGTAACGTCGAAAAGAACTTGCGTAAATTATTCAAAGCTGCTGCGAGGTACATGATTATTATGATCAAAGTCATTCGGAAGATGACCTTGACCTCGATAGAGTAAAAAACGTTAAACTTATTGATGGATTATATTGATATTTCGGCCACAGGCCTTTGTCAAAATTACATATGGATGAAAAGTATGTTTACATGAGTGACGCTTTACAAAAAAAAATCGTCACTCATGTAAACAGATGATTTTGTCACTCATGATTTTGATCGAAAAGAACTTCATTGATTTAAGAAACAAGAGTATGCCGTATGAGTTACAATGGTATTGCGATACCAGCTTACTCCTGCATCACCATACTTTTGCTAAATATACAATTTATTTCACAATTATGAGGATACTTTTGTTATTAAACTGTATAAATAAACGTAAGAAAATGCATATTTGGGTCATGCCTTAGCGAGTTTACCACACAATATCAGGTCTGATCACCACCACAAACAATATCAAGATTTGCTTCTTTTTTGTAGGCAGTTCTTTGGGAGCGGCAAGTCGTCGGCATTACAGACAACGGAATAGTTGAAAGCGTATTTTACTGGCACTCTTCAAGGCCAACTGGAGGCTTATTCCGTGTATCTAGCTGGTCACCTGGGACGAGCAAAGGAGGCCGAGCGTGATTGCGGGTGAGGGCTTGGCCGTCTGCAGTCAACAGGAGCGGAAAACGTGGACCCGGTCAGGCCAAGTATTTACCTTGTTTCTCCGTAAATGAACTCATTTTTTTGTGTTTATTCAAGCATGTGCTGACCAGTGACTTATACTGTCTGATAAAAAACAGGATCGACATTTGGCTACGTATTTACTATACTTCTTTTATAGTGTTATAGTCGTCGAGCCGCACTTTTCCGTTATCCGAGTACGATAAATGACGTGCGTATTAATAGCAATAGCCTGCTTCAACGTCGTACACACTGCAATACGGCTATTTTTTAGCTCAGCCGTCAGCGTCTATCTGATACAAGTCAATTAACTTGTCCTTTGAACGAAAAAGTGAATACCATCTGTCGCTGTCAACCGTGTCATGACAGAACCCTCGGCAGTCCACACCCGTACAGTCCGGACAATACCGGTGAAGGAAATGTTGACGGGCTCCCCACGCTATGCAGCACCGGGAGGCCACGGGAGGCCACGTATAATGAATGTTGAACATTCGCTCATTCTTATATTTTCCGAGTTTGTTTTGTTCAGTCTCACGTGTCCGACTATAAAAAGATGTTGCAACAGGGAGACAGCAGAGCAGGCCGGCACTGGACCCTGTAGCAGGTCGCACTGGACCCTGTAGCAGGTCGCACTGGACCCTGTAGCAGGTCGGCACTGGACCCTGCATCCCGTCGGGGCTGGACCCTGTATCGGGTCAAACCGGCTCCACCGCTGCTGGCTCGACGGCTGGAGACTGGTGAACGGTAAGTGCTCTGGCCAGTTTTTTGGTTTTGGTGCAGGCAGGCGCCGTCAACTGCTGAGAGCGTCTTGGATAAATTCATTTTTGAATGTATATCTACCAGTACTACGTTGTATTTCCCCAAACCACAGCTCAGAAACAGGTTTATGTGCATATGTGAATTTGTGTGTCGTTTTAACATCCCGAAAACCCGCTAATATGTATAACCAGTTCATTTAGAACACAATATCCTCCAATCCGCTTAAATGCTGACCGCAATTACGTTAAAAACTGAAACACAGCACTGTCGCGTTCAATTCACGTCCCGCAACTATCTCTCAAGACCGACGCCAGCTGATGCCATCTCGCGGCTGAATCGTAAGTATGGTGCCGGAAGGTTGAAACACAGAGTCTACAGTCTACACTTCCTCTGGCAAATCGATTCCTCGACGCGAGTACTACGATTCCAACGCGATTCTAGAGTGGGTGTGGTTGCGATTTCGGAGCGAGTTTGCAGCAATTTGCTCGCTGAAAAGCTACGTGTATTTCAATGGGATTTGCATGACGCGATTTGAGTGCGTGAGTGCTGTGTTTCCGCCTGTTAACGTGTACGTTAACCTCAGCAGAAGGCGACCTCAGTGCGGCGAAGCCAAAGCACGTCTGGTGAAAGGCGACACCGAAGCGAGCCAGTTTTCCTCAATGCCGTGCGATGGACGCCCCTCCGGCTGTCAGCAGGCAGCCGAGTCAGTCTGCGGTCCGAGGTGCGCCTAACGGTCCAGGGGTGAGGGGGG
>JARBER010035546.1:0-19378 GCA_030265075.1 Balanus glandula | reverse complement strand
ACAATACTGCGCATCGCCTCTCACGGAAAGCTACCTACCGCTGTCCCGACGGACGTGCCCCTGACGTCACAGGCGCCGGTATTGACCAGACCCCGTTCAAAGTCCGGACGGCCGCCCCGCCGTATCGACCTCGGGGGTCTCTGGGCCGCGTCTCACCAGCCTGGACTCGGACAAGGCTGTCTGTCTGTCACGTCTCCGTGGCGCGGAACACGCTGACATTGTGACACGGTTTTCCCGGCTCCAAATGCAGCGGATGGTTTCCTAGAGTTAAATTCTGACTTCCGCGCTGCATATCTATACACGAGAGGCGCAGCTTGTCCTGGTGAGAGGTGCACCTGCTGTTGGTGATTCGTGAGATAATCTCGAAACCATGTGGCTTTGATTTCGTACAGTGCCACATTGTTGGGCAATTTGCCATGGAATTTGCCATTACAGCAATTTGCAATTTTCGTTTTTAGTTTTATTTTGCTTTTTTTATTTTAATTTAAATTTTATTTTAATTTTAATTTTGCAATTTACAGCAATTTGCCATTATATCGAAGCATTTACCAAGATCCATAAGTGCCAATAAATTAATTTTGCACCAATCCATCGCCTGCATTACGCTGTCAGTCACAACCAGAAGCGCCGTCTCGGTAGAAAGGAAACGACGGAAGCAGTGCTGATCATTGGCAAAAAGAAAATGCGTGTCAAAGCAACCACAGAGTTGTTTGTGCGCTCACGACCCGTTCTGTGTTTTTTTTTTACAGCAGGGAAGGACAGTATGATTTATGTCAGGTACGATTGATGTATTCAAATGATATGTTGAATAATACATGTGGTGCTAATTGTAATTGTGCTAATTGAAAGCCGGAACAACGTATTGTATTACACAGGGTTGTTCACAAAACACTATCACAATTTATTTCGAATTATCGTTCAAACAAGAACTCCAGGCATGGAGTTTCGATTTACAAAGCAACGCAGAATTTCATGGAAATTTGTTCAGCACACGTCCTGAGCACTAGAGTTCTACACGGGGCGGCTATCCCCATGGCTGGCCGTACCCTATGGCTAACGGGGCGGGGTGGGGCCAGGAAATCTCTAGATCCCGGCTGTGGCTGTGGCTGTGGCTGTGGCTGTGGTCTGCCTAGATGTTTAAACAAGATTGCATCCATCCAGCGAAATCTGCGAAATATCACAATCTAAAGAAGTGTGCTTGGACGCTTGAACCACGAAGCTACGCGCCCTAACTTAACAACAATAACTTCCAAGTGTTTGTGTTTCATTCGTTTTGCTATTATTTTCTGGAAAACCGGCTCGGGGCGGCCAACGGCCGGCTGTTCACCTTTGGCCACGGCTGTGGCCCGGCTGTGGCTGTGGGGCCATGGCTGTGGGGCGGGTTGGCTGCGGAAAAGTGCAGCCGTGTAGAACTCTACTGCAGACTGTAACTCCTGGCCTAGCTGGTCCGACTGTAACTCCCAGTCAACTCTGACTGTAGCTGTCGGGTCAGACGCCTAACTTCTTGGTCACGGATGACACGTCTGATTTTAACCCGCAGGTCGTCTTGAGAGGGTTAGTTTCATTCCCAGCTGAGATCAGAGGAGCCGTTTGACAAAGGCACTGTCGATGTGAGTGGTGGTTGGTTGATGGCTGGCAGTTGGCAACGCGTGAGGTCGTGCCATTTAATCACATTCCAGGTCATTTCAGCCAACTTGAATCGCTCTGCAGTCGCGGTGGAAAGCTACCGCATTGCATAGATGATATCGAACGAACAAACGTATCCAGAGACGCAGAAAGTCATGACGATGATTATAAGAATTCGAATAAAAAAGTTAGGGACACTGACACCCACCTTGTTTCAATGTTCTTGCCCATGGACTAGTCTGTTCATTGTCTTATTAATAAATGTAAATCACAGAACGGTCATTCTTTCGGACGCTACAAATTCACTAGCAGCCGATGTTGTTGTATTCCTTCCGTCCCATACCATACAACATGCCGACAACGGCAGTTATCCAGACTCAAGCCCGTTTGCCCAACACTTTGGAATAGGCAGTCATACGTTGTGCATCCACTTGCCCGGAGCTATTATACTTGTCTGGCTTTTGTAACAGTTTTCAAGCAATACTCCAGTCCCGGCCACTACCTATTGTGCCTTACATATATTTCCATCCACCACCCCAAGGACTGCCCCAGTTTCATTTCCAAATAGAATCGGCAGTGTGCATTCAGTCAATGATTCTAGTTTATCATGTGCCTGATCTTTGTGGATGGTGAGAACATTACCGTTAACTACACAGTCTGTTATTTCTGTGTGCCAGATTGATACACTGAGCTGAGTTTTGCTTCCAAGGAGCCGAGCGCTGTGGGTTGGCTGACCACAGTTACGCTAGTCCAGAGCGAAGCGCTGTGGGTTGGCTAACCACAGTTACGCTAGTCCAGAGAGGAGCGCTGTAGGCTGGCTGACCACAGTTACGCTGGTCCAGAGCGAAGCGCTGTAGGCTGGCTAACCACAGTTACCCTGGTCCAGAGCGGAGCGCTGTGGGCTGGCTCACCACAGATACGCTGGTCCAGAGCGGGACGGTGGCAGGCTGCTCCGCCACCGTCGTCTCGAGGACTTTGTCCTGCAGCTGAGAATCGGGGCCGATGGCGGCGCGTCCGAACATCCTGCGCCTGCGGCGTGGCTTCCGGTTCCGGCTCGTGACCGGCCCGCTCCGGATGTCTGTCTGAACTGAGACCGTTATCTGCGGCGCAGAACAGTCCCCTCCAGTCTGATCTGCCAGCATACAGAGCTGAGACTGGACTGAGTAGCGCCCGTAGGAGCTGAGGCTGGGCTGAGTAGCGTCCGTAGGAGCTGAGACTGGACTGAGTAGCGTCCGTAGGAGCTGAGACTGGGCTGAGTAGCGTCCGTAGGAGCTGAGGCTGGACTGAGTAGCGTCCGTAGGAGCTGAGACTGGACTGAATAGCGCCCGTAGGAGCTGAGACTGGACTGAGTAGCGCCTGTAGGAGCTGAGGCCGTAATGCGTAGCGTTGAGGTTGTTGTCAGTGGCTGGTGGGCTGCAGGGCCGGGTTTGGCGGACGTCAGGGGCCGTCTCGGTGGGCTGCGTAGTGTGAAGGGTGGGTGGTGAGCTCGGTGGGCTGCAGGGCCGGGCTGCGCGGACGTCAGGGGCCGTCTCGCCGCCGCTGCCGGCTGCAGTCGGCGTCTGGCGGCGCCCCGGAAGTCCGCTGTCCCAGCTCGGCGGCGTGGCGGCCCGTCGCGGCGGTCCGGCGCCGGCCGAGATTGAATGGAGCGAGGCGGCGGCGGCGGCACCGCTGGACGGACGGCCGGACGTGGTGCACTGATAGCGCGACCGAGCGGCGCGGGCGTGACCGTGTTTGATGTGTACGGCGGCAGGACGTCCGTCAGCTCCGCCTTCAGCTCCAGCCTCTCCAGCTGCTGCAGCAGCTCCGTCAACTCCAGTCTCCCCAGCTGCTGGAGCTCCGTCAGCTCCAGTCTCCCCAGCTGCTGGAGCTCTGTCAACTCCAGTCTTTCCAGCTGCTGGAGCTTTGTCAGGTCCAGGTAGAGACACAACTTTTCCAGAAGCGTTTTGGAGGCTGAGCAAAAATTGCTTTGGGTATCATGAAAAAACACAAATTACAGATTCACCGATTTACATACTGCCCGTCACATCGGTCTGCCATACTGCCCGTCTCATCGCTCTGACATGCTGCCGTCACATCGGTCTAACATACTGTCGGTCACATCGATCTGACATACTGCCCGTCACATCGATCTGACATAGTCCGTCACATCGGTCTGACATACTGCCCGTCACATTACATGGCCGTGGGTTCGTTGCGTCTGTTTTGGCTAACGCGGGTCTGTAGTGATCTGGGAACGCAATGTACCGAGACGGGCGGGATGGCTGAGTTGCACGGGACAATCCCGGAGATATCTACCCTGCTGTGGACGGGACGGGACGGCTGAGTTGTACAGGACCGTCCCGGAGATATATTATCTACCCTCCTGGGGGCTACGATCATGGGAGGGGCGAGGCTCGAACTAGGGACCCTTCGGTTACCAAGCAAGAGCTCAACTCGCTACACCATATTAGTGTCTCTGATTTTACGTTTTTTTATATATGTGCGGAGTCGGTTATCAATGTTTATCTTGCTCATGTTTATGCCATGCCTCTGTCTACCGCGGGAGTGACCGGCTCCTCTCGCTCGGTGCCGGTCTGATGTTAGCCGCCGCTGTCGTATCGGGTATCGCCTCGCGGGCGGCTAGCTCTCCCCTTCCCCAGCCCGGCGGTGTCCCCTCCTCTCCTCTCTGCTTCCCGTCTCCAGCTGCGTGTCTGTCTGTCTGCGTGTCTGTCTGTCCGGCTGCCGTCGCCGACGACGCGGCCCTCGCGATCTCAAACGGAGCCCGACTCCGGCGGCCAGTCAGGCGGAGCGCGAGGCCCCGTCGGCGGTAGGCGGGCGACTGGGCCTGCCGGGCAGCCGCGCCGGGACTCCTAGTGCCGGGCCAGGTACACGAGGCCAGAACGTGCGACGCAGTCAAGGGACATGCTGCTGTTTTGACAGGCTGTTGTTATCGGCGTCCTCATGGAATCGAGGCGCTACACGTGTTTGTCTTAAGTCTTGGGTCGTCGGTTTGTCAAATCGGTGTAGCACGCTCAAACATCCGCTGGTGGTGACGAATGCCACACGAGGGATGTTTTGACACGCATTTTCCAAGTACGTCCAGTTGATCCCCGGCCGCCTGTGTTGGCGGCTGGGTAGGTGGTCACTGGTCAGAAGTGACGGTGAGGGCCCCTGAGACGGTGTGTGTCGCCGGCCAGCCGGGCGGCGGCTCGGCGGGCCTCCAGTACGGCTTCCGGCTGCACCGTCTCCGCTCCAGCCGTCTCCGCGGCGGTAACCGGAGAAACCGCCACGGCCTCCCGCATAACGTCTGTGCCGAATTCGCCCCCGGAATGCGCCGGGCGTCACGTGACGCGCACAAGGCCCTGGGGCGTACAAGGCCGTCCCTGTGGCCGGCTGGCGGCGCTGACAGAGCTGGGGTGTCACCACACACAGGACTGTGGTGTCACCATACACAGGACTGTGGTGTCACCATACACAAGGCTGTGGTGTCACCATACACAGGACTGTGGTGTCACCATACACAAGGTTGTGGTGTCACCACAGACAGTGTTGCGTCACCCACCGACTGCTGGTGCTGCAGTCTCACCCCGCTCGCGGGAAGACTGGTGCCGCCAGAGACACCATCAACCCAGTCGTATCTCCAGGAAGTACAGCTCCGGTGGGGAGTGGGTGGGAGTGGGTTCCGAGAGGTGCGGACCGGCTGTGCCGTGTCGGACGCGTCTGGCTTTCTGTCGGTGTGTGAGGCCCGCGGTGTCTGTGCACGGCCAAACCGTCTGCACCCAGGGCTGGGCAGATCGGCCAGCTGGTCCCCTGCTGACACTGCCGCCGCCAGTCCTCCAGCACCGCCAGTCACCAGTCACCAGTCACCAGTCACCAGTCACCGTGCCGGCCTCCGCAGCAGCTCGGCCGGAGGGTGGGGACTGGGGAGCGCCGCGACTGGGGCCGGCCAACCAGACGAACAGACGGGCAGACAGCAAACATCCGAGATGCAATGTCCCTCCTCCCGAGTCCCGATACCACTGGCCTTACGGCCCTGACTGGCCTGCGTCGCACACCCCCACCCGCCCCTCTCTCCCTGTTCCGCACTTTACCGTCAGCCCGCGCATCTGTGTGTGGACGGAGCGCAGGGTCTGGCTCCTCAGGCCTCACCCCTCGCAAGGCATGGAGATAATAGCTTCCGGTGTCCAGACACCGTATAGCATTACATGTCTCCTAACAGGTTTGGTGGCCAGAGTGCCACTGATTAAAAGGCCAAAGGGCTGTCTAGCTATTGGTATATTAATGCTGAGCTCTAATTGGTCCCGTCGATGACCTGACTGCCATTAAATCGTGCGCGTGATTAAATTGAATTTATTTTGAATCGTGGATGAACATGTACTTCTGTAACATATGCGTCGAATTTGACATCGACGTCACAGAATGTTTAGAAACTACCAGAAGCCAAGGTCTTTTCAAGTCAACGGCCACTATCAGTGGAGACCATGAATATCATCCGGTAACACTTGTGAATATATGGCTATGAACAACAAACATTCGGGAACTGCGCAATGCGCATTCCACAAGTTATAAACATTCATACTACTGGTTACCAGTTGCAGGCTGCAGATGATATGACCTTGAGGAGTATGCTATATGTCACGATTCATGCGGTCAGCAGAAGTTTAAAATGTTCGGAGCATGTGTTTAATCACTCAAGAGTAGGTACTGAAAGTTTTCTCGCGATCAGCTGATGAATTCGTTAGTTTCGATGAACAAACAACGCAGTCTTCCAACGCAGGGAGTGGTGGGGGCTAAGGCGGAACAGTTTTATTTCAATTATTAGGTACATTATATATTTCGCTTGTAAAATAATGTGTTCAGATTGTCACGGGTATGTCGATTGGTATTACCAATTTATTATAATTATTTTCTTTCCTCTAAAGTAGATCATTCTTTTGTGTTTACACGATTTATTTTATGCGTTTTTACGATGGCTCAAGTAAAACGCCAACCTTTGCTATACCTATCACCAGCAAACAAACCACTTACCAAAGCCAGCATGTCTGGTAAAATGGCAAATTGGCACTATTTAAGAACCGCGGCCAGATACAATCCGGTCTAATCAGGTCTGCGGGTAGTGTAGTGTCTCAGCCCCAGTACCATGTCAGCTGCAGCGTCCCCTCATTGACGAAACCCGCTTACAAACCCTCAATGGAGACCGCCGGCAGCGCAAAAACCACCGACTGAATGATTTACGTCAGCTGTTTTGCCAGATGAACTCTGGCCGAGTTTTTGTCCATCTCTTGGCTTTTTGTTGACCTTGTTCAGACTGTGAAATTCGACACGCGTGCCACAGATCACATCGGGACATTAACGGCGAACACTGAGCAGTTCTGCCGCCAAATGCGGGCAAACAGCTTTCACGAGAGGGTCTGACGAACAGTGAAAACGTCTGTTGGAAAACGGAGATCGATCTGCTTAGGATGGGTTCAATAGTACGTGCACCACTTAAAGCCTAAAGGCTACTTGAACTGAGCTGGCGACTGTTGACTGTTGACTGGTGACTGTCGACTGGTGACTGTCGACTGGTGACTGTCGACTGGTGACTGTCGACTGTTGACTGTTGACTGTCGACTGTTGGCTGTTGGCTGTTGGCTGTTGGCTGTTGACTGTTGACTGGTGACTGGTGACTGGTGACTGGTGACTGGTGACTGGTGACTGGTGACTGGTGACTGGTGACTGGTGACTGGTGACTGGCGAGGGCGTCTCGGCTGACTCCGAGACCGAGCTGCTGCGTGCCGCTGCTGACCTAGTGCGCAGCCTCGGTGGCCTCGTTCGGAGCCGGCCGGGGCGGGGTCAGCCCTCAGCCGCAGCTCCGGCCGCCGCCTGACCTCGGGGTCACGCCGGCGACCTCGGCCGACCCGCGCGACCCGCTCCAACGGTTCCGCGTCACACCGCGACGCTACGCTCGGCGGCGCGGCGCGCTGGCCCCGATGCTGACCCGGCGCAGGTGGGAGGCTGCCGTCGCGTCTGGGGCGAACTTGACCCGCTTCTCGGCCGCCGAAGACGGGACGCCCCCGTCCCTGATCCCCCTGACCTTGACCCGCGGCGGACAGATATCGGAGGAGCTACCAGCGGGGATGGCCGGCCCCGCGTACAACCTTGTCATCAGTCAGGCACGGCAAAGGGGAACTAGTGATCCGCATAAAAGCTGCTATATACGTATTCACGATACAAGGACGAGTGTTTGTGTGGGGTGCCTCCAACACTTGATTGGGTTTCATAACAACGGGGAATGTAAGCTCACGGTGGTAGAGCTGAAACACTTGACTAAATTAAGAGAGGGATAGCGTGACTTGCCTATACCTTACAAAATCAATCACTAATGGCATACGATCGCGTGTAAGGTCGAGTCTTGAAGTAGCCTCGCTTTAACAGGATACAAGCTCGAGATGATATCATAGGTCCTTGTTTTCTCATAACGATGTTATCTAAAATCAAAACGAACAGTCACAGCAGTAAACTGATTTAGAAACTGCGTATATATTATTTTTGGAAAACTTCTCTCGTAGAGTAAGATTTGTTCCGGTCGACACAACGATAATTCGGGCATACATGGTATGATTACAGGTTCTTAGCAGCTGCAGTTTCGCTCTTTGGTTCACTTTATAACCGATCTAGATTTAGGTCAACATGTGCAATTCCTTGCATGATAGTCGTAAATATCTATCGATTTGGAACATCCAGTCAGTATAGCTACAAACGGACAAAGTAAAATGAAGGCGATAGCAATTACTCGTTGTTGTTGTAGTTATACATATCTTCAGTATAATTTATGGCCTTTTTTACACGGCTGCAGTGGACGTGCGAATAACGGTATTCTGCGAGATGCGTCTGCGACTCCTCTTGTCCAGAGAAGACCGGGCGGCCTGGCCGGAGGCGCGGCGGCAGCTGCTGGGGACTAAACTGGTCTCCGAAGGCGGCTTGTCACGCGCGCTGCCTCCTTCACCACTCCTCCCTCCCAGCCAGCCAGCCAGCAGCCAGCCAGCCAGGCCTTGGAGTCGGACGGTGGTCCTGTCTTCCGCCACGCCCCAGCAGCGGGCAGACGCGGGGAGTCCGGGACCGCCCGGAATGGCGGCCCGGGGACAGGGCGGTGGTCCTCCGGGAATCACTCACTGGCTGCCGATCAGACCGGCGCCGTATGGGGGAGGGGGTGGGGGACGGGGCGGGGTCCAACACGATATCAAAATACCCGGTCACGTGCGCGGAAGAGATCAGCTGCCCAAGGAAGGACACGACCTCCCCGTCATCTGGAGTATGACGCTGCATGACGTGAGAAGCCTTGAGTCAAGCGCACGAAGAAAACACAACAGACGCTCCAATTGCTGACTCAATTGTTGTGGATTTATGGGGCAGCATTTTATGTCTTATAAGAAAAAATGATTATGAAAATAAATGAACAAATAATTTTCAGCGACAAAACAATACCTATTAAACCAATAGTTATTCTGCATCACGCGGAGTGTGCTTCTTGAAGGTTCAAGAATGTGGTTCATTTCGTTCTTCAACAAGATTAGTCCGGAAAAGCCCAACATGTTGGCTTTGTGTTTCAGCATGGGCCAAGGACAAACTTCGTTGGATTAGGCAGCTGGTCTGTGGGTCCACATGTTGTAGATAAGATTGATTAGTAAACGAAAAAAGCATTTCCATTAGCCATATGTATTTTACTTTAAACTGTTGTTATTGTATAATTTATTAATACATTTTTACAACAGCTGATGCAATGAAAACTAGATGACAAGATGATTACACCATCAGCTAGTTATAATATGGTAAAGTAGTGTCAGTCTGGCAACTGGTCGATATATCTGATATCCAACAAGATTGCAAGACTGCTACCGTTGAGCCAAATTTCCCCGGGATTATGTGAAACTATATTTTGTCGATCAGTCGCGATAGTGTGCATCTGCTCTCCGCAAAAGTACACGGAATCTCTGAGAGTTCTCCTGGCTTCTGAGTCCTGCAAGGAGTGCAGATAGGTACGAACGGGACTTTTTGTCCCGTGCTGAGGTCTGTCGGTGGTGGCCTTCACACGTATACCTCAAATATCTGTCGGATAACTGATCCTCTCCTACTGACTTTCGCCGCGTCGCCGACCACTGCAGGCGCTGACCCTGACGGTGGCTTATCAAAGAAAGGCAGCTCTGCCGGTGCCGGTCGAACCACGCCACCGATAATCTCCTGCACGCCCCGCCGGCTAATCCTCGTTTGTGGAAACTTGTGACAGTCATGGAGGGCCGCCCCCACCGCGCGCCGTCTCCGCGCCGTGTGCAGGACCGGGTCGCCCCCACCGCGCGCCGTCTCCGCGCCGTGTGCGGGACCGGGTCGCCCTCCGCTCCGGCCTCCCGTCCGGTCCCGTAATCCGCAGCAATGTGGGAGGCGGCTCGCGCGGTCATCAGCGATGGCTGAGTGAGCGCGTCACTGAGTCGTTACTCATCACTCGTTTGACTCATCCGAGTCGACGCTGTTGCTCATCTGAGCCGGTGAGCGGACCGAGCGCGCGTCGATGGCTCGGAGTGAGTCACACGGCGCGGTCCGCGGAGCGTCGGAACGCCCCGTCATGGGCTCCGTGGTGGTCGTGGGTGGGAGAACCAGGCTGGGATGTGCCGTTTCACAGGCGCGCCGCTGAGATTTGCGGCCGCGGAGCTGGCCGTGACCCGGTGTATCAGAATGTGTGAAGACGGCTTCTCGGCGCTGCGGGTCCGGTCTGGCAGGCTGGCGGCCTACAGCACCCACGTCACTGCCCGGCCTACGCTCTGCGGTGGCTGGATAACAGCAATCACCCATTAACATGGCCGGTCGCGACGGCTAAAAGGCTGGTGGTGAGAAAACCACAGCATATCTCATGTCAGCTCAGCTTTTTAGACAGCTGAGTTTTAGAAGCCGTATTTGATTGTAGTAAGCACGCTGTTCGTCGCGTGCCGGTTGATTGCACTGTTAACGGCGGGATTTCGAAGCATTGCATCAAGCTGTTGCCTGCACTCGTTTGGAAATGTTGCGCCATTTGATTGATATCCTGACAGGCTTTATGGCTTTTAGTGCCCGCGCAGCACAGGCAGTCCCTACGTCCCCAGGAGTCCCAGCAGTCCCAGCAGTCCCAGCAGTCACCGCGGCTCAGTCTCTGTCAGTCAGCCGGTCTGGTCAGTCCCTTCCCAGTCAACTGTCCAGATCTCTGTTCAGATATCAATGCTACTCAGTCCCCTCAGAAAATAGTCGTCCGCGCTGCTTGTTATTCTGTATGACAATCACAAGGCGGCTTTGATAGCCCAGCCGATCAGCTCCACTAACGTCAAGCCAGCGTACTTGCACGGCCTGTTCTTCCACTCTGCTGACGCTGTTATGACGTCAGAGGGCGGGGCTTACTGCCTGCCGCACAAACGGACGGGTAAAGGAAACCCTATTGTCTTCACAGATTACAATATCCGGGATCGGAAGATCTTACAGCGGGTGGGCCTGTGAAGCATCTGATACCGTGATGAATTGTTCAATTATAAACGCCTTGTTGAATCCCTCGTTGAATTAACGTCGGAAAGACACGAGCGCCGTTAGCTGACTGTCAGCAGCCATTCACGGCTTATATCCTGGCACGCCCATTGCATGTCGCCCCAGCATTGTGATGTCGATCTTGTGACGGAGCGGCGTCCGAACCACGCCCGCTAACCTCGACCATCCTTCGACTGAACCTCAGCCGACTGAGGCAGACAGCTATCTGCTGATGGGTAGAATGGTCCGCAGTGAAATAAAAACAGCATGACGCCCGTCAGCCGTCAGCAGTCGTTGGTCAGTTGGTCGTTTCAGCATTCAACCAGTTCGTGAAACAAGTCAGAGCGCAAATATTTGCATTGTTTTTTTCCTCACTGCTAGTCAACGGCGTATAGCTTGAAATTCATTAGCAGTTAAGAAGCAGAATTGGTTCCCATAGGTCAGTGTTTGTAGTCAATGGGATCCTTTTCACTTCCCCGAGTTCCCACTTTTCGATGGCGCGTGATGCATGAGCTGCTTGTCCCCAAGGTCCGCCTTTTTCCTTGGTGGTCTCCGTTCCTGGCAGTACCGCGAGCCGGCCGTTTTTCTGGCTCTGCAGAGCGGTGGCTGCACGTTACCGTACAGTCACTAGCAAAAGTTCTGTGTGCAGTCTCCCCCATCAATATCCTGCCAATCGGTGCTGTTCGCAGCGGAATTCAAAGCACTAGTTTGAGCTCACCCACGATATATCAGGGGTGAACTCACGTGACTTTGTTTAAAACTCCGCTGCATGCAGCATCGATTAGACCGTAAATTCAGAACTTTTATCGAACAGAACTTTTGCTAGTGACTGTACAGCCGTACAGCTGTAAGTACAACTGTACAGCTCTGTCACGCGGCGGTGAGTCGCCAGCCACCCGAGTCAACAGTGCACTCCCCCGACACCGGCCGATCGTGACTGGTGCCGGTCGATTCTGGAGCTTCGTTGCGTAACAGGAGTGCCACCGTGCCGGGCGCCGCCGCGCCTCAGTGGGCGCGTCGCGTTCTCCGGCGGCGCCCGGTGCAGACACATTTGGGTCACCCCAGTGCACATCGGCGCCGAGACTTTCGTCGGCAGTCTGTGCACGCCCAGTTTGAGTCGGTTCGATCTCCCGATGATGTGCAGATCATCTTGCCAAATATCGTTCGCTAGCCGATGGTGATTATCTAGAGAAGAGTTGATAGGCCTGTCAGCCAGCGCGCTCTCAGCGTCTATCAGTACACTGTCAGAGCCGGGCTCGCTGGAGTGAGGCGGCGCTGCGAAGGACGGCCTCTGGCTGACCGGCCGACCCCGTCCTCCCTGACCGGACGATTCAGAGGCCGAGGTCGGTCCTCTCGGCCCCGCCCCGCCCCACCCCGCCCCGCCCCGCCCCTTTGGTGTCGGGTGACCACCACACCGGCCCGCCCAGTCCAGAGGCGACCCGCTTATCTGTCCCGAGGAGGAGCGGTAATTCGTCCAAAGCAGCCGCACGTATCTGTCACTGTCCGGTCCGTCAGACACCGTCCCTGATCTGAAGCGGACAGGTGCAGGCTTGTCAAAGACCAGCCGCTGTCAACGGAAGTGAAATTCAGCTATCTTCACATGTATCGCCCGTTGCGTAGTCTTTTGCAATGTGCCATTGTAATATTTCGAGTGCTAAAACGCAGTCGGCGGGCTTCGAGGCTCGCGCTGTGTGCAGTCAGACGCTGCTGTGCGGTAGAGCTGACCCGTGACCGCCACTCGCAGGCACACAGAGCCAGCACCCACCCACTCTCTCCAGGTCAAGAAAAGGTTACGACAGCCCTGTGGCGACCTTGGCCGGGCCGGGTCTGCTTTCAGTCTCGGTTGGTCGGGTCACCGGGACGCGCTTCCCGCTCCTATCGCGAGGGCTGGCGGGGCGCTGTGACAGCCACCAACGAGCACCGAGCCCCGAGCACCGAGCCCGAGCCCTCCGAGCCCACTGTGCTCACCCAGCACAGAGCACCGTGTTCGGCCCTCCTGTGACGGGCTGATCACGAGCGGGCTCACCGCGCGCTCCTCCCAGTCCCGTCGTTCACCGGCGTGACCCGCGACGGAGCTGAGATGAACTCGTGCCACTCGGCGGCTGATGTCTCAATCAGAACAAACACGGTCGTGAGGCGGCCTCGGGACGAGGGCTCTCCGGGGCGACAGGCGGCCTCCGACCCGCCCCTCTCCATCAGGCACTGTCACGCCAGCTCCACGAGTGGTCGGTCGAAACTCACTCGAGACCGCTTCTGGATCACGACAGCCGGTCCAAACTTGCTTGACCATGCTCTTCCATGGTCACGGTTTTCTTGGACGAGCTCTTTACCGGTGTGCAGCCGATGGGTCGGCGGGGCGGCCACGCCCAGTTCCGGGCGGGATGTCTCGGCTCCTCATCGCTGGCATTGTTGCGTCGCAGTGTATGCGTGCTGGCATGTACCGCTGTAGGTGTAACGCCGTTTTTGCTGGCCGGCAGGCGTCCGAGAGACGCGGAGACCTGTGGCGGTCAGGTGGGCGCAGTCGTTTGTGACGCAGTTGCGTCGTGTGGCGGGCTAAATACGTGGTCTGTTTGATCAGTCTGCCGCCGCCGTTGGAGACGCTAGGGGCCTGTTCCCGTGACGTCTCTAGCCTCATCAAAGCTGCTCTTGATTACTCCAGTCGTATCCTATGATACCGACAGTTTCAAGTTGTAGCAACTCAGAGTTTATAAGGAGTTGGGGGCGTCACGGGAACAGGCCGCTCTCGGCTCATCACTGCATTAAAGATTATATGCAGTAGGTATACACATATATCATGTTGCCCGTGTGTGAGATGGCCAGCGTGATAACGCTATCTTGCGATGTGTTTGTCTCTCCGACGGTGAGACACGCCAAGGCTGATGTTTGTTTGTGTGTGCAATCAATGAATGAAATGAAAGGTGAATCACCTTAAAGGCTCAGCAATGCTGTGCGGTTGTCGTGTGTCACATCAAATATGTTGTGAAGTGTTATGCAAAAAGCATGTGTACTATATAAGAACGCAAAGCTTACTCTATCCCTGTTTTGTTCGTCGTGACTCGTGGTCACTAATCCCCCGTGACATGATCAACCGAATCCCAATTGGTATTTCTTGTTCTTGTTTCTCAACAGTGTTGAAGTCTCCTCATTTCCATAAATCAGATGGGCATGGCATCGCAATGTATCCTCTAAGCAGTATTTGACAACCATTTCCGCATTCATTTGCCAATTCTTCCAGGATTTACTCGCATTGCTCAATATCAGAAAACTCCGTCTTATTCAGGTCTGACACTGACAGTTCTTTCTTAGCACATCTGCCAGTTCCCTGTATCATCCCACACTAGTAATGTATCACTGCCCCTGTCTGGTCCCTACCTGTGCCTGTCTGATTCTCTGATCCCTCTCTTTGCCTGTCTGACCATCTTTGACCCTCATGGCCCTTGTCCGACCCCTTCCTGTCCCTAACACATGTCTGATCTCCGTCTGCTCTTGTCTGACCTATGTTTTACCCCTGTCTTCCCTTGTCTTAACCTGCCTGCCCTTGTCCGACCCCATGTCTGTCTTTGTCTGACTCTCTGTTTGCCCTGTAGGCGGAGCCTCAAGGAGCTGCCTCCTTCTTCCCGCCGCGCAAAATCGTCAAGGGCAACAGTCTGTACGAGCGGCTGGTGGCCGCCGGCAAAAAGTCGCCCATCATCATGGCGGGCGTCAACGACGACGTCCTGAAGCCGGCGGCGGGGGCGGGGGCGGCGGCGGCGGCGCGGCCGTCGTCCGGTCGGTCCGAGTCGGCTGCCACCTCTCGACAGTCGCCGCGTGTGGTCAGCACGGTCAACCTCAGCGGGGGGCAGCTTCCGGCCGTCAACCCCGACCGCATGCGCGTCGACACCGGCGTGCTCACCGTCCAGGTGAGAAGCAGGGGTAGCTGGGGTAGCTGGGGTAGCTGGGGTGCAGGTGGGTAGCAGGAGTAGCTGGGTGAAGGTGGGTAGCAGGGGTAGCTGGGTACAGGTGGGTAGCTGGGGTAGCTGGGGTAACTGGGGTCCAGATGGGTAGCAGAGGTAACTGGGTTCCAGGTGGGTAGCTGGGGTGACTGGGGTGCAGGTGGGTAGCTGGGGTAACTGGGGTCCAGATGGGTAGCAGGGGTAGCTGGGGTGTAGGTGGGTATAGCAGGGGTAGCAGGGATCCAGGTGGGTAGCAAGGATCTAGGTGGGTATCGGGGGGCTCAGGTAGATAGCTGGGGCAGAGAGAACGTCTGAAAGACTGACTGCCCAATTGAGTACCAGGGTTCTCTGTTCTCAAGGCTATCAATCAGAAGTTGTTGTCAATTGTTTATTAACTCTAGCCCTACGTTGACCACTTCTCACATTCGCCCTACGGGGAGGGAGGGGTCCTAAAAAGACTCCCTGCTAACCCTTGAACCAAGCAACGTAGGGGAACGCAGAACAAGTAAGTGTGCTGCCCAAGGTGAGGCAAGTCTAACGGTATCAAATTTATTATATCTCAGGTCATTTGGCGACCTTCCAGGTCACCTAAATGACCCCAGGTTGACGATGACTCAAAATAACAGTTTTATTCAATCGTTCTTCGCTGCCAAAGTACGGTTTTTACCGTCAAAATACTGGCCGTTGCATCAGCTATCTGGCAATATATCGTTTTGTAGGTTTGGTTCAGTAAATGACCTCCTAGGTCAAGGATATCGTCAGAAGTGTTGATATTTACCGTGCATTTTGCGTTAAAGCACATACACAAAGCGCTCAGTATAACTTCCGAAGGAAGAGAGATAGAGAGACATCGTAAACTGGAATATGTTGCCAGTTATGAGCGAATCAAACGATATCCCATTTTTAGTATCTAGATCAATTGGTTAGCTTTAGGGTCAGGTCAATAGTGTAGTGTAGAAAATATATGTAAAGCAGTGATTTCGCACTGTCTGAAACATAACAGTTTATAATTTCATAAATTGTATTACAATACATGTTTCTAGATTAATTTTGCTCAGAGTTGCATAAAATCTATTGATGTTTTCGTATGTGGTCCAAAAATTCAAAAGTGATTCACGACGTCACGATGACGTCACGACTCATCGACACGACGTCACGACTCAGTTTTTTTTGTACATAAAGAGTAATATGCTAGTCAAAAACAAAACTATGCTTTACAATTTTGTATAGTGATTGTTTCTTTTTTAGGGGTTTCACATGCATTCCGTTTTTTAACAAGTTTGAAATTTTTGATTTTATAGTGTTCTTTTTATAAATATCATTTTTTTGCCAAAATTCGAAATTGGTAAAATTCGAGACAACAATCTTATAGATATTGTCATTTAAAATCTTCGATCTTTTACGTTTTGTATTTAAGTTGATAATTTTATTTCCTACGATTTTACAAACATTGCTCTTTTCGCCGAAAGCGGCAAAAAATTACGTCATCAAAACGTCATTTTCTCAAAAACTGTGCGACAATTTTTTTTAAGCCAACGTAGAATTGTTGTAAACTCAGCTAGCCAAAGTTTCAGACTGATGCGTTGCTTGCGTAACAAGTTATGCAAGAAAAAACTCCGGGGGGGGAGGGGGGTTAGGATCCACTGCAGGGCGAGGGTTAGTTCAATACTTAACCTAGAATGAGCACTGAGTATCAAATAGGCATCTCCGTTCTCAGAAAGAGAAGAAACTGGAACATACGGCGAATGGTCCTTGGGCTAAGACCCACTGGCTTAGAGCTTAACTGAGCACGATCAAGTAACTATATACACACTTTGAGCTGACCACATTTTAAGCCATATGGTATACATTATGGCTTAAGTTGTAGTCAGCTCAAAGTTGATCAGTGAATTTTGATCCAAAAACAATTCAAGTGGGTGATTTATAGCAGAGACGCCTCTGAGCCTTTTTCTCCTTAATTCAAAGCTGAGTAATCGCCAAAATGTTCCAAAGTGAGTTTAGCAAACCACAAATATGATTTTAGCAGAGCTGCTTGCATGGGACATGCATACTACATAGCTCCTATGAGTTCTGACAAAGTTTCTACGACAGAGCTCCCATGACAGAGCTCCTATGACAAAGCTCCTATGACAGAATTCCTATGTTAATTTGGCGGGCGCTACTGTGGATTCAGTTTGCATATCTAATTCGGTATCTGGAATTTGTTTCTCACTGCACGTGTACGGCTTGCTGAGACAGGTGGATGGCATTAAGATCCGCGATGTCCAGCGAATAGTAACGCTGACGTGGCAACTCGAGGGCTTATTCACCAGGGTTCGCAGTACTCACTCAGCGGACAAATGAGTGGCATTGGTGAGAGGGTGGGCAACGGCCGGTAATGCCTCGGGTAACGGACGGTAATGCCTCGGGTAACGGACGGTAATGCCTCATGCGACATCGGCTCGGTTTATTTAGTGGTGAAGGGAAAGCCATGCTGGCCCGCTGACACACGGCTTGAATCGCGGTCAAGGCCGGTGTTCGCCAGTTATTTGGGGGTCAATTGGTGATATAATGATGCATGCGTTTCCTGCAAACTCAAAACACTAATTAGGAATTTAACTATAAATATATAGTGATAGTGTAGTGATTTAGTGATTATAGTGATTTCAACAATGCTAGGTAAATTATAATGTCATAGTTAAGTATTGTGTCACGTCACACGTGTGCATGCAATATCTGCAAATAGAGAGGAAGGAAGCCAATCAATTGTATCAAAAATGGACAATAGCGAGGAGTGAATAAATTTTTTAAAAAGCACATGATTATTTGATAAATAATGACCATGACACAGGATAACGATTGTATTATATTCACTTAAAAATTGTCATTCTGGAAGGGAAATGTGCCATTGTTCATAATTTAGAACATGATAAGGTAATAAGGAAAATTAAAAAAGACTTCCGCCACTGCCTGATGTGCGCTGATAAGTTAAACAAACCCCACAGAACACTGTAGAAGGTCGGCTGTCGGCTACACAGCCACACCACCGTGTGTCGGTACATGGCCCAGAACGCGCGGCGTTTGAAGCAGCCCCGCGCAGCTCGTGCGGGCTGGGCTGTGGGGTGGGGTGGGGTGTCTGAGAGGTCCCCGGTGGTGTCATGGGGGTGGGGTGTCTGGGAGGTCCCGGTGCGGTGTGTCTGGTCCCCGCTGCGGTGTGTCGGGAGGCGCCAGCCGGTCCCGTCACAGACCAGCGCCGCTCGTCCCTGCAGCGCGGCATACCCGGCGCGGCCCACTGACGTGACCTTGATGGCCGCTCGGGAATGGGACGGGGTACCACCAGGGTGCGCCTACCCTGGACCGGCCGGCACGGGGCCCGCTCCAGCTGGTCGGCTCAGGAAAACAACAGCAGCGGTCCAACGAACGGCCAAGTTTGTAGTTTGTAGGTTACATTTATTGAACAATATGTTACCAACAAAAGCACTTGCCCAGGCTCGATAAGAGCCTCGATAGTAGCAGTCAAAATTGTATAAGCAGTTTTTAAATGCCATAAGCGGCAGTATTTTGTTGCGAAATGCCTGACGCGACACAATCTTGTTTTTCCAAACAAAGTCCCGGAATTCAGTGCATGACATTAGCACATGAATGCTGATGCGTCGAGCCGAACATCAAGAAGAGCCGCCCTCCGGTTACATCCCGGGAATACTGAACCACAACGGCGAACAGCCTCTCCCTCCAGCTGAGCCAATGGTATGCTAGTGCTAGTGCTCCATCTTTGAGGATCCGGGTTTAGATGCAGGCATCTGTCAGACCCGTGGAAGTTATTGGCTGGCTGACAGGACTTGATTTAGTTTTCTATCATGCTAAGAGATGGGTACGGATGCATGACTGGTCTTCCATAGATAACCACATATGTTTGGCTGTAGGGATGCATAACATGTGTCTATTTTTAATTGGTGTAGCTAGTCATTTCGTGGGAGGAATAGAAATCCCAGTCGACTCTTAGGAAGCTGCCAAATAGGCTGTTTGAAATACCCACCAGCGATATATGCGGGTAGAAAGGACTAATGATCATTTTAAGCTCAGCTTGCATGGTGGCATGCCAGATTGCGGTCTGTCCTTAACCTTCCGCTGGTCGCCGTACCAGTCACCACCACCTGAGCACCGTGCAGCCGCGGCCGCGGCCGCCCCGCCCCGGGAAAGTCATGACGGGGCCTGGATCGCTCTCCGAACCCGTTAGCTAGCGACAGGGCGGGGCATGTGGTCTCCACAGTCCGCGGGGAGTGTCCAGAGCGAGGGCTTCTGACAACTAATGATCATTTTAAGCTCAGCTTGCATGGTGG
>JARBER010035435.1:0-12327 GCA_030265075.1 Balanus glandula | reverse complement strand
CAGGCACAGGCACAGGCACAGGCACAGGCACAGGCACAGGCACAGGCACAGGCACAGGCACAGGCACAGGCACAGGACGGGACGCGCTGATCTCAGTCTGATGTATGTGCCGAGGTGTGACACCAGAGCACACCATAAGCGCAGCGTAATGGCTCGCTGGTGACACCAGCTGTCCACAGTGTGAGTCACAGACAGGAGGTCCCTCCAGCTCGGCTCAGCATTCGGGTCAGATCTGAGGGCTCGGTTATTCATGAGCAGACCAGGTGGAGTTAGTGTCAACGGATACACTTGATCACCTTCCCGATTTAGCTTTGACCCGGCCTGAAATATGATCCCGAGCGTCTATTGTTGAGAGCAGAGGAGAACCGTTCGTTGTAGTTTGAGCCCACGCACTGCAGCATATAAAGTGGAATGAGTGCTGAACGTGTGATTTGTACCGTTTCAGGAGAAGCCCCACAAGTGCCAGCTCTGCTCAAAGTCGTTCCCGACGCCGGGTGACCTGAAGAGTCACATGTACGTCCACAACGGCTCGTGGCCCTTCAAGTGTCACGTCTGCAGCCGTGGCTTCTCCAAGCAGACCAACCTCAAGAACCACCTGTTTCTTCACACCGGTGAGTGTTCCCACACAGGCGGCAGGACTCGTTGGTGTACTGCGCGCATGGCTCCCATGGCGGGAATTTCTCCCAAAACTAGCTCTCGGCTGTTATGTTTCAAACTAGCTCGATCCTGTTATGATCTGTCCATTATGCTTTATAGCATTATCCTATTGTCTGTCATTAGCTACGGGAGGTCTAACGGCATGCATGCCAGACCACAAACAGCATACCGCTTTTTATGCAAATGTTTGCCACGAATGTGTCTTTACTGCGTCATTTTGTGCTTATTACTAGTGGCATAGCTAAATTAGTGGCCACTTATGCTTGGTTCTTCCCTGCATTTAGAACAACTGCCATTGCATGTCTCAGTTTGGGCGAGGCGCCAGACGTGACGGCATATCAGTAGCGATCTCAAGTTGCAGTGGCAAGTAGCACATATGTGATATCATCTCCGACATATTTGTAAGCCGCCACTGTTTCGCGGCAGATCAGAGCCACGGCCTATGTTGCATCAGGCTGTTCTCTGGCCTCCATAACGCTAGCTGCATGGCTGCCCTCTCTGGACTCCCTCGGTTAGCGGACGGCGGCTGTTGTCAGAAGCTGTCAGAAGAAAGTTTCTTGTCAGTCTCCGACTGACTCTGTCAGACTCTGACTGAGTCAGATTCTTACTGACTGCACAGAGTAGCAGTGAGCCGTCAGTTGGAGTGGCGGGATGGAGGAGAAATGTGTATAAATGACGAACAAATACCATGGATATACAATCACGGAAGCTTTTGGATTCATACTGAGAAAAATAATATTATGAAATTGTTTATTCATAGAAGCTTTTCGACACGCGGTCGTCAAAAACATTTCATAATATCATATTATGTGCGAGCTACTCACATTGCAATAGCCAACTTCTTGTAATCCCGCCACCGAGTTATCGTCGCCTTTCGCCACTCTGCGCAGTTTCGGCGGCCTGTCAAAGGCGCGTCATCCCGGTCTCCCGGCGGCCCCCCGGCGGCCTCCCCGGCGGCCTCCCCGGCGGCCTCCCGGCGGCCTCCTGGCGGCCTCCCCGGCGGCCTCCCGGCGGGGGTCGTGTCGGCGCGCTCCATTAGCACCGTATGACACGGCCGCCGGTCATTTCGGCGGCGGACGCGGCCATTAGGTGGCGGCGCCGACCCATCACCACGCGGGACGCCTTTTTGTACCGTACCGGCAGCGGAGGAGGCCTACGGTCGAGGTTGGGGGGCGCCGCCGGCTGGGAGGGTTGTCACTACCGCGACGGGGTGGCGGGGTGATGGGGTTTTGTTGGGGTTCATTGGGTTGCTGATTCGTGGGTGTAGTTTGGCGAGGCTTTCCGTTGTGCATGGTTGTCTAAAGAAGATTGACAGTGCGCCAGGATTGGGTACACTACAGAGACATCACTTTCTATGTGACGCCACTAGGACACGTAGCGTGGGAGGATGGCGGCAAGTTGAATGGCGAGACCGTCTCAGAAACATGATAATATGCCAAAAACGCACCGGAAGGACGTTTCTCCACATAATTTAATCTCATTTGTATCCGACAAGTATGCAAACCGTCCGACACCGAATTGTTTTCGCTGACTGGTCTGTCGCCTTGTGAGACAATGTTATTACAGGCGTTAGGCATTTGATTCATGTGAACCACAATGAACAATAGAGCCTGTATATCACAAAAAGCGTCCTAAAAACGTGATTGAGAAAAGGCCTCGCCAAGTACAATATCAATTTTCTCGCGCCGAAAACAAAAGCGTCGCGGCTGCCGACGGTTCGCTCCAGAAAACAATGTTCCAAACTGCGGACTCATCCGCCGGTTTTGTTCTCTCCAATATCACGCGGTGAATATAGATTACTTAGTCACACTCGCAGGCAAACAGATGCGGTTGGCAGCAATGATTAATTTGAACTGGATATGGGAGAAATGATCCGGCAGCAGCGCCGAACAAGAGCGGCAGCTACAAATGGCTGGCGGGGCGGCGGGTGGCGGCGGCCGGCGGCGGTCTCCGGCCGCCCCGCCGAGACGGGGCCTGAGATGTGCGCCCGCACCGGCCTGAGCGACCAGAGGGCAATCAAATTGATTCAGCAGTCCGTGATGTGGTGGAAAATTGATATACGGCCTGCGCTGCTGAACCGGGGCTGGGTGGCGGCGGCGCGGCGGCCGGCGCAGCGTGGGGCGCAGCACAAAGCGATTTGTGGCGCTCGGCGCTGCCATTCAGGAAATGGGGGTATGTTAGGCGAGAGTCATTGATTTTTAATGTGAGTCGATCACTGGTGGTAGATGGAATTTCCTAGCGGGAAACAATGCGTACTTCTGAGGAAGTTGATATATATGTTTCTTATTCGGGCAAATTATGAGCAAGAACAAACAGCGTAAAACCAATATATTGTAGGGTCTCGTTCACTTGTTTGATAACAGTCAAAAGTAAGTAAGTAGTTTGCATCATCAAGAGCCGTTTATCATTATTGGCGGTGCTAGTACTTGATTTGATACCTATTTGTTGCGATTATCCAGTAGCAATAGCTTGCCATTGCATATTACTCACCACAATTATAGTCAGGAGCACACCGGTGTTTTGGTAAGGAGAACTGTGATAAGGACCAATGCCAGAGCCAGATCTGACCGTTTCACCGACCCCCTCCGATCGGTGGCGATGCCTCCCTCCTCTCCCGATCGGTGGCGATGCTGACCTCCTCTCCCGATCGGTGGCGATGCCTCCCTCCTCTCCCGATCGGTAGCGATGCCTCCCTCCTCTCCCGATTGGTGGCGATGCCTCCCTCCTATCCCGAGCTAGCCGCCACCGACCGCAGACAATTATCTCGCCATCGGATTCATACATCACCGGCCGACATACGGGGGCGAAACACGTGATCGCCGCCGTTTTCCCGTTACAATGCGCCGAAAAACTAATTACCTCGGGATTTCCCACGGTCCGGGACCGATTTTGTTTGTGCACACGCCCCTATCGCACCATCCTCCGTGATAGATGAGCGGCTCCTCTCGTGGGAGAAGGGCTTCTGGGCGGGTGCGTGGGCCACTACCGGACCCATCTCGCGCCCGACAAACCCAGCTGATAGGGACCGGCCGCACCACCACCGCGGAGGAGCCGAGACGGCCGTGATAATGAAGATGGACACGAGGCATGTGTTGTCGTCAGGGTTCGCTGCTGGCTCTAGAAAGTTCGTTAGTTCAGGCTCGCAGGTTGGTTATGTCAGTTGCCAGTAGGCTGTGTTGGGGAAGTTGGCGAAATTTAGGTGCTCTTTGTCGGCGCTGCAACATGCTAAAGATGCAAGATATCCAAAATGTCTATAGGGCTGCTATTACACGACGGAAATGTGGAAAATACATCGCGACATAGGAGCAGATCAAAACCTGCAAATCGCATAAGAAGCTAGTTTTATTTAACGCAGAGCGGAAGACTGCATTGCAGCATGAAAACGCATCGCGAGACTGCAATATAGCACAAGAAGCTAGCTTTGGAAACATACAACAGGAAGACTGCATTGCAGCATGTAAACATATTGCGAGACTGCAATATCGTACAAGAAGCTACCTGTATTTAACGGATTACGGGATGACTGCATTGCATTATGTACCTAAGCATTTTGAATGACTGCAATATCGTAAAAGAAGGTAAATGTATTTTTGACGCAAAGAGGGAAGCTGCATTGCAGCATGTAAGCATATCGAGAAACTGTAATTCTTCACAGGAAGACACCAACAACTGTCAAAGTTGTAGTACATAATCGCAAAAGGAAGCGTGTAATGTGGATGATGGTAGAAGCACGCTGACTGAAATTCTACGATGCAGCATTTGCGTCATTCTAGGTTTCGTTTTTAATATTCGGACTACGACCATGGACTACGGCCATAAACAGGACACGTCGAATGTCGATTCATGCATAACATGCATAACCGCAGAACCACAGCCGGCGGACAATGCCACTTCATTCAAACCAGCTGCCAGGGACCGCACCGGAGCTGTTCTTGACGTTCGAACGACCTCTGCCGCGGCGCTATCACTAACCCAACAGATCCAGACCCAGACCCACGTCCACCGCTGACCTATCAAACCCAGTCCCAGCAGACCCGGACCCACCACTGAGCACCACTGTGAGGCCGGGAGGAAGATGGGAGCAGCCGGGAGGGAGCTGGGAGCCGCCGGGAGCCTCCGGGAGGGGGCCGAGAGCCGCCGGGAGCCGCTGGGAGCCGCCGGGAGCCGAGCCGGGAGCCGCCGGGAGCCGACCTCGCCAGCGTCCAGCCCGGCCGCCGCTGCCGGCCCGGCCCGCGGCTCCGCCCGTCTGAAGTAGGCGTCTGTTTATGAGGACACAGCATGATGCACACTTAGACGGGAAATCGGGGCCTGCTCCAATCACCAGGCCAATTACAATCAATCGGAACAAAGCAAATGGGATCGCCGCTGGAAATGATGCATTTGTTTATGCGTCGGCGCCGGCTGACGGCAGCTGAGATCAGAGAGCGCTCTCTCTCTCTCCTGCGGGGGAGGTGGCTCTCCGCGGGCCCCCGCGGGGCAGGAGGGTCACCCGGCCGCGGCCCCGGCTGTACTGTAGAACACAGGCTGCAGCAGGCAGATGTGCTGCGAACAGCGTGGGAACGTCGCGTATGTTAGGAACGTAAGCTTAGTTGCACTCGAATAATGATTGATTGTTGGAATGAATGAGTGAATGAAATGTAATGAATAGCAGAGCGAAATAATACATTGGAGAAATGACCGCTAAGGATTTGCATAAGATGCACATCAGAGCATGAGGTCACTTGCATGCAATTATGGGATGTAGTAAGAAGATACCTAGCAGCACATGCTGATTTATGAATGAAAATTCCCAGCGAGAAGCTAATACATAACTGAGATGAGCTACTTGTATGCTTCAATGGAGCGCAACACATAGCAAACACATCTGCCACCGAACCGTATCTAATAGAGTGTTCCAGATTCCCGCATGTACTGAGAAGAAACGTCAGAAAGCCGAGGTTTTCGAGTAACACTCCATCCTTCAACAACACTAGCAGCAGCAGCCGCAGCAGCAGCAACGGTAGCGGTCTCTGCAGCAGTAGAAACAATGGAGACAGCAGCAGCATCTTCAGAAGCAGAAGCAGCAGCCGACAGCAGCAGCAGCAGCAGCAGCTGACACAACAGCAGCAGCAAAGAGTAGCAGCAGAAGCAGTAGTTGTAAGCGGCAAAAGCGGCAACAGCAACAGCAGCAGCAGCCGTCGCCGCCGCCTCGGCAGCAGCAGCAGCAGCAGCCACCACCGCCTCGGCAGCAGCAGCAGCAGCAGCAGCAGCAGCACGCGTGATGCAGCCGGCGGCGGCTCATCTGGGCCGCTGACCAGCAGCAGGAGCCGCGGCCGCCGGCGCTTCCGAGTGCCGTATTCGGCTGCAGTCGAGCCATTCATCAGAGGGCCGCAGGCGGGCCGCGGCGCCGAGGCGGCACGGCAGCCGGCGGCGGCGCCGGCCGCAATCAGGGACGGCTGCTCTCCGCTCCTCCGACGTGGCGGCGGCGGCGGCGGCGGGTGGCCCGGGGAACGGCCGCCGGCGCTGGTCTGTCCGAGCTACTCAGAGCTCGTACTGGACTGCAGGTCGGCCACTGACAGTCGCGGCCACATGTCGAGTCTCGGAGGAGCCGCCGGGCTCGGCTGGCTGGTCATTGACGGTCGGACCAAGAGACAGGCGGATCCACGGCGTGCCGGGGCCGGGCTTGATGGACACTGGCGGACACACCGGACCAGAGGACCCACCGGGGTCGGTCTGACCGGTGATCCCAGCGCCATGAACTGTCAACATGCAGGTGCTCAGGGGCGGATGGAGCCAGAGACAGGGCCGTAAAGGAGACGATTTAATGAATGGGCACGTGCAGATGCGCCTCCGGGTTTCCGCCGAGCTGGGTTAAGACAGTCTTGCGGGTAGTTAGGCGTCACGGCAGCTCAAGAGGAACCGGATTCACCTGCCATTTGCATCAGAGAACGACCACAGTCACATTCAGTCACCTGAAGATCCGCGCACTGGGGGTGTTTATTCTACGAGCGAGGCTGCTGTGATGAATGTGCTGATGCTGCCGTTTTCACTTGCATTAGTTAATTGCACGCACAATCTTCATTTAGCTGCGCTCTGACCTAGTACGTGATCTTCATTCATGGCACCCCTCAGTTAAACAAACCGCTAATATCTGTCGGGCCAAGCAAGAGCGATTCTCGTTACGTTTCGGTAATTGGGATCACTCCATGACCTCAAATTAGCATCTCCAAGGATGTATGTTTCCGAGAAGAGCGCTGATGCGCTGCGCGCTCGTAAATAGTTTATAATCAAGACAGCTATCCGGCATGTCGTGTGCAGCACGATTTACAGAGTTCATCAGGCGGCTTTCTGAGCCGGCGCGGCCGTATCTGCCGAATGAATCCCTGCAACTAATAACACTGTTGGCGCACAGGCAATTAATGAGCCCTGTTACGGAGATGTATGGTAATGAATGCGCCGACTCGGTGCCAAATAAGCGCGGATTCTAGCCGCCAATTACGGCAGAAAAGCTGTACAGACGCCGCTTTTTTAGTCGGCCAGCAATGCTCGACCGGAACTGACGCTCACAAATTTACACGAGCGCAAAAGATGTGCGCACGCGTGCGCATACCAACAACAGCGCAGGCACGGCTTGTAGCGTCCCGAATGAGCATAACGAGAGCTAAGCTGGTGAGCAGGGTGGCTGTGGGAGACAGCGGCGTCGGGCTGGCCGCGGCTGCCGTTCATGACTCGACTGGTCATTATTTCGCGGCGCCATATCCCCGCCAGCGCCGTAATGGGAGACAAAAATGCACGCGCGCCCGAGCCACGGCCGCCCGGTAATGAAGGGGTAACGCGGCCGGGTGACAGCAGCACGGCACGGAGGCCGAACAACTCCGCCACCGCCGCCGCCGCCACCGCCGCCGCCCAGAATAACGATCATCAGCGCCGACCTCCGTCATCAGAAGGGCGGCACTAGACGCCCGCAGCCGGTGAGGTCCGGCGCAGCGCCGACCCACTAAACAAACACGAACGTAATCGGATCGTAATCGTACGCATCGTACGTGTCCCGAGAGCGCAGGGAGATCATTAGGAGGCTATTATCATTGTCGTTGTTTCCAGCACTGAGGAGCAAACAACAGTTTGTGCGATTTTACGAGTGGACCGGAGTGGCTGGGTCATCTCTCCGTTGTCCGGGAGGGAGGAGGAGAGAGGTTTACAGCGCGTAGTGCACCAGTCAGAAGCTGGGAGCAGCCATTTATTTGCTCATGAGACGCTTAAAAGTTGCCTGTTTGCTCTGGGCCGTTATTACTCGAGAGAATATTGCTGCTAACCACCACCTAGCCGGGAATGGGCTGGAACCATTCATCAAGAGGCGTTAGCCGACGTAAAAATATCGTCCGTCGCGTCAGACGGCGGCTCTGGTGCTGTCGACTCCCATTGCTCATCCCAGAACTGAATGAGCGTGGCGTGCGGGAAGGCCGCTATTCACCGCCGAACGTCATCAGCGATCGCTGCGGCGCCGCTGACAGAGTCGGAGCATCACAGCTGCACCGCCTCTTGAAGCGGACACTTCTCCACTCTGCACCGTCTCACTCGGGCTGGATTCTCAGCCAGAAGAGCGGCAGCGTGTCGGATTCTCGGCCGGCGCGGATCGGAGCTGAGGAGCGGCCAGCGGGCGGTAGCGGCGCGAGGCGACCTTCCCGCCTCTCCCGCTCTCATTGATATGTGCGGACCGCGCCGGTGCGTGGTGGCCGCCCGAGAACGACGCCCAAACGAGCCGCGCCGCAGATAAGCTCTGATTTATCTGGCGCAGCCGGCCGGCGCAGACGAACGCGCGGCGCACTGCGCCAGAATCGCCTCTCGCCGCGCCGGTAATGCGCCGCGTTTGTAGCGGCGCCGCGCCACTGACTACCGGCTCTCATGCCTGGTGGTCATATATCACGGCTGCGCTGCTACCAGGCAGAGCGAGCCCGACCGGACCCGACCGGCTCCAACTACCGCGGCATTAGCATCTCCCGGAGAGAAGCGCTAAGTAATGATCAGTGGGATGGCAACGGAGCTAAAACCGAGCCATATGGTGGTAATAAGCCTTGATAAATCGACCGGCAAATACCAATCATAACAGATGAGTGTGTGGGCGGCGGCGGCTGGGCGGGGCGCGGGTGGAGGCATCAGCCTGCATTAGAACTCTGCGGCCGACACTGAATTGATTGAGCGCCGCCTGCCACAGTTCGGCGGCCACTCCCTTCTCAGTGGATATTGGCGCCGATGGCTAACGACATGCGGCTGCCAGCGAGCCTCGCCGCCGCTGACTGAGACTGCACGAGACTGGAGGCCGGCCGGCGGGCAGCCGGAAGAAGGAGAGAGGGAGGTAGAGAGGTGGGAGTGGTGAGTGGGGATTACTGCAGGGGTGTTCCGGGCGCCACTGGACGATTTTGTAGCTTCCAGTTGTGTTTTGGAATGAAAACTGGTCAAAAAGACGTGGTGTCTTGTAAAATAAAATAGGTTGTAAGTTTGAAAGCCAGTTTGCCATGACATTGCTGTTCAAAAAAGTTACAGAAGCAGCAACGACACCTTATCGGCAGGGATTATATAAGCATCAAAATATGACTGAAAGTTCTTGAGATGGCTGCGGCTATCTCGGTGAGATGTCTGGGTGTCTCGATGAAGTGTCTCGGCAAATCGGAGAGATGACTGGTTGTCTCAGTGAGATGGCCTGCGTGTCTCGGAGACACGTCTCGGTGACCCTTGTCTCGGAGACACGTCTCGGTGACCGGTGTCTCGGTGACCCGTGTCTCGGTGACCCGTGTCTCGATCGGTGCCGCTCGGGCCGTCACGTCCGACCGTCACGTCACGTCTCGCCGTCACATCACGTCACGTCTCGCCTAATGACTCGGGCGGCGGCGCGCTGCGGCGCTCAGCAGTGACCGCTCATAATGGCTGACAAATGAACCGGTAAATTACCACCGTCCCCTCGCTTAATCAGCCGGCGCGGGGAGTTAATTGAGCCCGGCCACCGCTCGGCGAGACGCGTGAGGAGCGAGGCAAGGCGCGCTGTGCCGCGATGCTAATGGTGACGATTAGCTCGGACGCGGCGCAATTTCTATCGCCTGTCAAAAGGCATCAGGCTGGGGTGTGTCACAGCCACGCGGGACAGAAAGAGGTCGTAATCTCAGTTGATTTAATCCAGGACGGCTGGAGAGAGCATGGCGGGGGACATTATTGGAGAAATATGATCGGTTAAACGTGGGGTTGGTTAATAGGACGTAAGCATAAAGGGTGATCACGAAGTTCGTATTTTCATATGCAGACGATGAATTCATGCGGTGTTGTTCGAGGTAACAGGAAGCGTTAATTGAGCACGATGCAGTTATTTCGATTAACTCGGTTGCAACACTGGGGTGAAATCCTTCGGGCGCTGCGCGGAGTGTTAATATGAAAGTTCTTTCATAGATCTTCATGTTTTCTGATAGCATCACGATCCGGAGGATAATGAATACATGCATCATCGACATATTGCTGTTGTTCTCAGCCGCTCAGGAGTTTCCTGATTTACCAAGTAGCATGCAGCGAAACACGGACACGATTCATCATCGAAGATAAATCAGCGTCATCTCGTCAATTAACAATAATTTGATCGTAAATACTCCTGGAATCTTGCACACAAGCATGGTTCACGAGATAAAGGATACTCAGCACGTACCATACAGCTGTCGACCTCAGGAGAAAATATTATTTACATTGACCTAAGCGTTTGCAAACAAGTCTATCATTGACATTACTTACATTTTTATTCTGGCACCAAAGAAACCTACAACTCTTTCACATGGACTTGTTTCCAAAGCTTCAACCAGCTTAGTTTTCATTAGATGGCGGGAATCCTGAATTGAGTAAACTTTACTCCAGCAGTTCGGTAGTCCTGATGTGGCCGTCCACTGCAGCTCGCCTAATCGCCTTACGGCAGAATTTAATATTAGAGCCTATGGGAAGTCAGCTGATTCACGCCTAATCTCGGCGATACCGTGTTCAGCGCGTTCCCTATAGGCTCCCATGCTAAATTATGCCGTTTGGCGATTAGGCGCCATGCAGTGAATGGCCACCTTGAGACGACAGAGGTTTTAGCTGCGGTGGCAGCCCCGTCTGTGCTCCTGTCGCTTCCGCCGATCCTGCCGCACTGATCGTACAGACACCCGCACAAGTTATGTGCGCAGTCTCCCCCATTAATTGCCTGCTTATCGGCTCTGTATGCAGCGAAATTCAAAGCAAATAGTTTGAGCTCACCCGCGATATATAAGGAGTGAGCTCAACAGAATTAAAAAAAAATCGCTGCATGCAACACCGATTAGACCGTAAGTTCAGAACTTTTGCGGGATACTGTACATCGGCGGGCTCTCCAGGTGCCGGGTGGAGCCCTGTGCTCCTGTCGCGAGCACCGCTCCTGCCGGACTGACGGTACATCGGTGGGTTATCCGGCGGCCGATCTCCATTCGGGCGGCCCTGATCACCCAGCTAATTGACAAGTGTGTTTTTCTTCTGTTTTGGGCATTCCTGTGCGCCAATTAACGAGAGTAGAGCGGCCATAAATCTCGCGTCAGCGGGAACATGACGGAGGAAGGCAGCCACTCGCAGCTGATACAGAGTCAGTGCGTGTGGCGTGAGCTGATGTAGAGCGCTGACACGGCCACGGCACGGTACGGGTCACCGCAGTCACAAACACAAACACAGCCAGCACAGCCACTAACACAAACACAGCCAACACAGCCACGAATACAAACACAGCCAGCACAGCCACAAACATGCTCCACTGTACATACAAAACCATAAATATTAGCCGGGTCACCACAAACACACCCATGGGAACAGGTCTGCGTAACATTGTACAATGCGCAACCTCACACGAGAGACACACGCGCACAAAAACACCCGCCCGCTCTAAATGCCTTCATACGCCTATGCGACACAAAGACCGTATAGTAATGTTCTAGGTAGCCATCACATACCGATACTCAAGGAAAAAGTGTGACATTTGTTACTCCGATTATATGACAAGCATAAACCAGTCTCACTAAAAACATGTAAATATGCATTCTGAGTTCTTCACTTTGCATGGGTACACATATCGTATACAATATATTCCAGCGTATGCACTTAACCTGCGTGTGATTTAAGGAAGCTAAGATACATGAACACTCAACACAGGTCTACAGCAAAGCAATTTATGAGCTCCCCGCCGTACCATTATAAAAGGGTTTCTGTCACTTAATTGTAAAATTTGAAATATCTTACAGAGCAATAGATAATGTCTCTACCCCGCCGAATATGGTAATTTTTCACAGCGCTTCCATATATATTGTGGTGTGTCAAAGTCGTAGGCACTTTTTAAGCATGTATTATTAATACAATATTTTGTTTTTGTTATTTGCGGCGCTTAGGTGAGCCTTCGATGACAAAAATCGCATTGGTCCCTAGGAGTTGTTTAAGCTAGACTTATCAATAGTGACAGAGTCCTTTTAGTACCTTGCTTCTCCCCGACTTTTGGACAGTCTGGCATTCCTCGGCGTGCTATCTAGTAAAGCGTCTCGGGGCGGCCGGTGCCGTTCTGGCGCGGTATATATATCTGATTGCTGCTGTGCCGGGTGGCCGCGTCGGTGGTCGACCCACCTCATGACCTCCAATCAGGGAGCCTCGATGGCCGATAGTCGCCCAATC
>JARBER010035324.1:0-12328 GCA_030265075.1 Balanus glandula | reverse complement strand
CTGACGACTGACGACTGACGACTGACGACTGACGACTGACGACTGACGACTGACGACTGACGACTGACGACTGACGAGTGACGACTGACGACTGACGACTGACGACCGGCGACTGACAGCAGATGTCAGACCGCCGGGCATTTACTGTGTCAAGGCCAGGCGTGTCTGTCGGTGGAGCCTCCGTGGCAAACCGTTCCGCCACATCGCTGATCTCAGCGAGTCAGGGCTCAGAAAATCAGCGCTCAGCAGGTTAACCCAAGTCAGCGATCAGCTGCCAGGCCGTTCTAAGTCAGTGGGCCTACGACAGGCGCCCAGCGATTGGCGAGCCAGCGATCAGCAAGTCAGCGGCTCGAGGCTGCCGACGCATAAGACATGCATCTGTAAAGCCGGACAGCAACAGCTTGTTAACCCTGCCCTTCAGATTGACAACGCCCGGCTAACGACTAGTTGCAATGAAACCCAAGGACAGCAACATAGCGCGATGTGATTTGGAACATCTTCAGCTTGAAGCACAGCGTCCGATTATAAGACATGTGCGATGCAAGAGGAGATTCACAAGACAAGCAAAATTCGTTCGTGAACAGATAGTGGAAGAATGGCAAGCGAAAGTCCTATAAATGACCAGACAGCAGAAGCGGAAACCTCAGCTGAACTGAAGTTGGACCAAATCGCTTTTGCTTTCCGTGTCAGTCTTCCGAACGCAATCGAATTATCCCGCCCCAAGCCAACGACCACCTGCAGTCGGCAGCGAGCTTTGGCGGCACGACTTCTGCTGCCGGACATGTCCAATTTAGGCAACGTGACCTGTATGTGAGAAAAATGCGATTCCGACAAACTGACAGGTGACCGAAATTAGTGTTATTTATTATGTTGTATCAAGCCGCAGAGACATAGGAACACCACGAAAGAACACCACGAAAAGCCGGTGTGTACAATACAACTTTTCCTTATCTTGAGAGACACTTGGGTATGCAAGATTCTTTGCACGTCTAGGTTCGTCCTGGAGAACCGTTTGCCACATAAAGTATTCTTTATTAAACACATGAACATGTTTTATCGCAAATTTGGGCCGAAAAGTGATGGTCATGGTTCCGCCATTCCCACTGTTCCTACGCCTCTGACAGGCAGAGCTCAGTATTATGACTATTCCTTAAAATGCATCACACATTCTCTGTGTTGCAAACGAATCGTGCCGAGCATGAAGAAGATGCGATGCAAATAAACGAGCCAGAGTGAATTTGTTATAACTTTGACCATGGACTATATAGGCAAGCGCATGATGACAGGAGCCTCCTCAGTCCCGGATGTGCCCATGCTTGGTTTGAATTGGGCTTGTCAGTAAAATGACACGCTTGCTTTAACAGAAATGTCAAATTGTAACGGCCCAGGCCAGAACTGGTTTAAAAATTGGGTCGATATTATCTCACCTGTGGTCATTCAACGGAAAATATAATTAAAAACGAATTATATGCATATAGGTAGTTGCTTTAATTCGAGCGAAATTGTCTCTCCTAGACAGACATAATGCTAATGAAACGGATGTTTAATAAGTGCTGGCAACGTTTATATGGTAAATATTCCTCAGGACGATAATATAAAAACGCAATACGGGGAATGATAAGGGCACCACTATATTAACTAGAAGCCGGAACACATACAGTGCATATCGCTTCTACGAATTAAATCACGCACAAAGTGTTTTTGGGACAACCACAACGATGAGTACCAGTCCCCGCACTACCGCGATACCAATACCCAATCGCACGCACATCCCCGCTCGCGTCCGGCACGTTGCCACGACCGGGGGCTGACCGGGCCGCGCCGCCACCGCCGCCGTCGCGCCAAAGTGAAAGTGCGTCACGTAACAAAGCGGAGCGGCATCCTCCGACGAGTTGTTTACCCGCAAAAACTCTGCCGCAAGGTCATCGGACGGAAGGGGAACTCGGCCGGGCGTGCGACCGCCCCGACCCCGGCGGCCACGCTGCCGGCCGCGGCGCGCAGGATGCCGCGCCGAGGTAAACAGGGCGCCCGGGGACGTGGGACGCGCGGCGCGGTACGTCGGGGAGCGGTCGGTGGGTACCCACGGGCGGTATGCCGCGGGTACGGCGGCGGCGCGGTGGTCCGCCGTCCGTCGCACGGTGGCGGCACGATGAACAGTCGGCTCGTCTGCCCCCCGTGTGGACGGCAGTGTGGGCGGAACAATGGGGAGCGGAGGGTCGACGGTTTGTGTGAGGGAGGGGATAAACAGCTCTGTGGCTGGGTGCTATTCTCGGGTCGTTTAGAGGTATTGGGTGTTCATTACATGTCAAAAGGGACTGATTACGGACACGTGTACGCTTACAGGGTGGCTTGTCGGGTTTCGTATGTTTTCGAGGAATTCAATAATTCATGAGGTACCTACGTTTGAGCATGCGGTAACGCGGATAGATAGTCAGAGTAGCAACAACCAACACCAACCCCTTAATTTGCAGAATTGTTCGGCATCTTTGCATCACAATGAAGTAAGGTACGTTTAATGCAATACTTTAAACAATGCGCCAGGTCCTTACGTAACAGTAAGAAAACAAGAACAAAACGAAGTTTCAGCATACAGCCGTTGGATTTCCTGGAAGTTGCATGTCAAGACTTCATTGCTATCGAAAAGATACCGCCGGCAATGAAAGGTATACCGATGTTGTGTGGAGGCATTGCAAATAAGCAGGCACTATGTTAGTTTTAAAATAAATAGTTCACCTTTGAACAATATTGCTGAGCACGAATTTGTTATATTTTGATATGCAACTTCTTTTAATATATTAAAACATGGTCATACATTGCGCCCATTCAGGACAAAAGGTAGGTACATTATATTGTTAGGACGCATTTACACCAATTACCAAACGTATCACGTATCATACATTGCGTATTCCTCTGCTAGCGCCGCATTCGTTTCCCGGCTGAAAAGTATATTCAACCAAGAAAACTTGCATAGGTAATAGGTATGGGGTTTCCCGCCAAGGGCTACAAAACTCCCCGTCGCTGCGTCCGCCAACCCTGCTTCACCGCCGGCGCCCCCCGGGGCTGGGAGGAAGTCCCGACGACAACAAAGCGTCTGGGGCGGCCGGCGCGATCCGCCCTGACCTTGGGCGTGCCAGGGAGGGAGGGAAGGGTAGCTCGCCGGGCTGCATCGGGGGTGACGTCCTCTGCCTCAGCCACCTGGAATGCATCGCCATCGGAGGGAGGGGGGGGCGGAAATGCCCGGTCAAACCTGGCGGGTGGCTGCCGGCGGCGGCGGCGGCGGCGGAGGATGCGGTGGTGGTGGCGGCGAGGACTGAGGAGGTTCGGACCAGGAGCCGGCTTGGTAAAGAAGGAACAATGGGTTCAACAACGTTCGGTATGAACCGATGCATACATAAAAGTGTGATGATCGAAGCTGAGATACAGGTAGATCTGAAAATGGTGAATTGAAGCCACTGCGCGATACATTCATTAAACAAATAGGAAACACGGCCCATCATTTGCTGAGCATGAGCGAGAGACTAGTTAAAAAAATGAACAAATGCGGAGCTACGCAGTTGCAGTATAATCCACACATAAGACACTTATCTCCTTCAACTGAAATTAAATTTAAATTTCCATTTTCACAGTGACTACTGACTACAGCATCGACAGCTCGAGAGCCTCTCTTGGAGCGCCTTCTCTATATCGTTGCGAACAATAGCGATGCGCCGATGCGGCTTCCCTGTGGCGAACCACGCGCGGTGGCCGCGGGCAGCCAAGGCCACGCGTCACGGCTGACGGACCCAGCGGCTCGGCTGCAGCACGTGACAGGCGACCGGATACCAAAGGGCGCCGGTGTCACCGGCCAGCCCTCCCTCCCGGAGCCACTCGGCCCCCTCTGCCGCACCACCGCCAAACTCAACTATATTCAACGTGTGCGGTGCGCTGCGAACGTAGTGGGAGGAAACATGAGCAATGTTGCGGTAGCTGAGCTTCCCTTGTGAAACACGCTCAGCCTCCGGTGTCGGAAGGCGTGTCAATGACAGACGGCGTGTAACCAAACAGCGGACATCAGGTAACATCACAGGCGAACCAGATGACGTCACCTGAACACCCGGTGTTGTATTGTGCCCGTCTGGCACAGGGTGGGTCACGCCGGACCGACCCGCCGTCTGCCGTGACTGCCCCCCCCCCCTCCCCCCGCCGTCTCCAGCCCAGACCCAGGAAATGCCGGGCGGAGGCCGGTCAGCGGCCGTGGCTCTGGCTACGGTCACGACCGCGACCCAAGCCACAGCCGGTCGACAGGTGTACCGCCCGGAAATGTGCTGCGATTAATTCGCCGCCGCTTTTTGGCGGCTTTCTCAGCGTCTGGGCGATGTCTGGACGGCGCGGCGGGGGCGGGGGCGGGGGCGGCGGGGGGACGGCCAGGCGGGGGCGGGCGGAAGCGGGCGCATTAGAGGCGGCAGTGGGCCGAGGAGACGTCCGCTCGCCGCCGGATGTCCCCCACCGTCTCACACCGTCTCACCGGGCCGCGGAATGCAGGTGCTGCCGCCGCCTGTTCCGGCCGTTGGTAAACGCGGTGGATCCCGGACATGTAATATGAAGGGACTCCCAACTAGAGGCCTGAGGCAGGCAGGTGTAATGTTTCGCTGGTAGGATGTCGTCATCTATGTAGAAGGCAGAAGCAGGCAAACTAATGTGCCGAAAAAAATTATGTTAACATGGGTAAAACAATGCATTTGCTTTGAGGAAGACATTTCACCACGGAACATTCCCCTCTCTTGTCGGTAAAAAATACAGAGCAAGAGATCTCGCTTACTTGGTACGTCCGATACCAATCGCCTAAGTTGAATATGTGGGGAATCCGGAGTGACAAGGTGAGGTCGTTTCCCTCGAGAGCCGAGCCATGTTTTCGATTCTAACCTGTGTTAATCTTCAAACTACATCTTGAACCGATTATGTACCATTATGTTGCAATGGTCTGGGTTTGTGCAATATAAAGTGCACTCCAGTTTTCACCACACAAATGGAGCTATCATACCAGAAACGCCTGACAAAACAGTTCGACAAGTTTAATATATGAGGCATAAATCAGCCGGATCACATCTTTCATAATGAGGTGCTAATCAATTAGCAATCAACATATGACTAGAGAAAGCCCGTGGCCAGCCAATATCGACGCCGGCCGAGTCCCTAGCAACGACGGCCCCGTATTCCACATGATCACCCGGCGATCCCACTGGCGTTCACAGCAGCCTGCCGGTGTTGAAACCCCCACATCTCAGCCGTCAGTGCCGTTTCCCAATCCGTATTCGAAAGGTCTGCTGCCGGGCGGCGGGGCGGAGGGCGGCGGGCGGTCACTCGACCCGCTCGCAGCTTCCGCCTCCGCCCCGCTCCGACCCGTCCCGCCCCGTCCCCGCTCCGTCCCAGCTCCGCACCGCGCCAGTCCTCCGCTTCCTGCAGCCTCGCGCCCCATCCCTTCACCAGCGGCAGCGGCGGCGGCGGCGGCGGCGGGCCCCGGGCTGCGGAAGAGGAGCTCACGCCGCCGCGTTGCCGGGCAGCGCAGGCGTTGCCCAACTGGCCTTACCTCACGGCCGCACGCAACTGGCCGGCCATTGTCGAAACGCCTCCGCCGCGCCGCCCGTGATGTAACGCAGGCTCGTGAGGAAACGGCGCGGCCCGACCGCCCGACGAGCGGCCCCGCCCAGCGGCCGACACACCTCGGCCAGACCCCAGCGGCGCACGGTCTCAGAGATGCTCTCGGGCTGCGCAAACGCGGTTAGTATGGAGCCATGGTGGTTCCAGAGCGCAAAAAGATACAGGTGAAGTGGTTCTTGTGGTTGTTGCAACCACTGTTGTAGCCATTGTTGTAACCACAACTTCGTGACGGGCGGCTTCGGTGGGTTTGGCAAAGGCGGGAGCACGCTATCCCTGCCAAGAAGTCGCCTGCCCCGCGCCCGGATCATGGTAGCGTGTTCGGTGGCTGCCGGGATGCCCCGTTGCGCAACTGTCCCGTCCTTCCTGGCTCCCGGAGAAGCAAAGGAAGGGCTGGCGAGCGTCGTTCGCTACGATCTGATATCGGCTTACAGGCCCAAGGACATGACGTTGCATCACACACGGCTTCTGAAGCTCGTCCCTGGTCCGATGGACGACGTGTTACGGCAACCCAGCCTTCTACGGCAACGAGCGCGCCAGGAGCGCGAATTGCTGGAATGCTTTTTGAGCCAGCCGCTTTGTAGAATTTGTTGGTCACTTGTCTGTTGGTCGCGATTATAGGAGCTTGGGGACAACCCAGGAGGTGTGTCATGGTATGTGAAATCACTGCCGCATTTTTGGCGATCTGATAGGCTCCTGGTGTGGGCTCCAAGTCCTGGCGTATAGCTGCACGCTGACACTAATGTTAAGAACGACTTTCCTCGAGGAAGGGAAAAATGAGGACCGCTAATGATCTAGAGGGAAAAATCGGAAGGGTTATCTATGTATAGGCTTTAGGAGCGACTGTGGAGGTCGACATTTCCTTCAGCTATACATTTCCAGTATAGAGCCACCATAGTGTCGTCACTTAAGCCGAGGACTGGGCTATTCACCGGTGACGAAACAAGCCTCCAACTCGCTTGTCAGACACGCTGACAACCTGTGCCATTTGATTGGAGTCGAGCCGCAGTGGTCGGACCGCGGACAATCGAGCCGGCGACCGGGTCTCCTCTCCCTTTCCGAGTCAGGGCCACCCAGCCACAGCGGACGGCGCGAGCCACGGGGACCACCCGCCGGCTACCCGCCATCCACCGCCCGCCGTTCCCGCCATTTCCGCGCGCCGTTTGAAGCTCTGCGCCAGTTCTGCCGCATTCCAGGCAGCGGCGGAAGTGGGGCAGGACAAAGAGGGCGGCGCGGCAGACGGCGTGGCCGTTCCCAGACAGAGGTGACGCGCGACCATAAAACGCGCAGCTCTCGGGTGGACGTGCGCTTCAAGGCTGGCTGGTCGTTGTCGCAGGGGGCACCGACTGCCGATTGCTGTCTTCCGCGGCCTTCACCCCTCGGTTCGGACACCGGAATTCGAAAGACATAAAGGCAACGTCCTGTCGATATCACGTTTAAACGTTTGTGCTGAGGTCGAAGCCATCAACGAATTAAAACACATTCGAATTGGAAGTGTCAAACATCAGATCAGATGGTGAAAAGATAATAAATTACACTGAAAGTATTTCTGTTTAATAGAAAGCTTAGTTCTGCTAATTTTTGAAAACATAGATAGAATTAAAATTGAAGGTAAAAATAATAAAAAAAAACACCCGAAAATTGAATAAAGATAATAAGCTAGCAATTTTGATAGCGATTTTGGAAAAAAAGACGGCGCTTGCTGTGTAAACCGGGGAAACTGTGGCCATAAGATATAATTGCGTTGGTACTTTGTGTCATAGACTCCACTTACAACCAGTCTAGTATGTATGATTAAATGTAAGCGATCCTCGCCATGCGGATTGCGAACTAATAGCATTATTGCATAACACACATGTTTACCGATGTGAAGCCATTTTCGTGGATAATCTTTTGACCAAAACATTTCACAATCGCGAAATGCCTGCTCGTGCATCCGGTTTATCTCGCAAAGGCAATTATTCACGCTCGACAGCCGACCGACTTATGGCTGTTGTGGTCTCATGGCTGCAGTTCCCTGTTGTTCATACGCTACTCACACTCATTCATCAGCACCGTTACCAAAAACGGGCGTCACCACGAACCGGGAGCTGGGAGGCGAGTAGACAATTTTGAAGCCGCTTCTTTCCGTGCAGTGCCCATATACAAATTCCAACCATTTTAAGAGGCACTGCCTTGTTTGTCTTGGTCAGAGAACGCGGACCCCTGCCCCTCCCTGCTTTCATCGCATACCTATGCCAAAAGTACGGGACACAAAGCCCGATCACGATATTGTCGACCATAGCGCGAGGGATTCCTTCACATTTGTAGGTACACGGTGCACCCGGCGGCAGACAGCCATCACGGGGAGTGTACAAGTCAGTTTTGCTAGCGACTTTACATACATTGAAATCGATGTCATGTAATAGAACTCGGGAGGAGGCAGGTAGCCAGGAATTCGCTTATGTATGGGCAAGTCGCCAATTCCGCTCCTCAGACACATGTTGTTGGCCGGGCGGGCGAGGGGGGGGCTGTCAATCATGTATTGCCAGAGACTGTCAGAAATCATTCGTCAGCCGATAGCCGGTAAAAAGCTCGCCCACTCGCTCCTGTGAAAACGAAGGGCATGTGGCCTGTCGGGAGAGACTAGGGGCGGGTTGTCAGCCGTCACTCGTCAGAGAATCGCATTTCATCAGTGTAGATTTGTTTTGCTGAGGGGGAGATCATGACCCCCGTTGCTCATCCTTTGGCTACGCTACATCCCTGTTCGCCAGCATTAAGGTACCATCATTCGAAGACTATAGTGTGATAGGTACTACGATGACTGAATTCAAATACTATACCTGTAGATAACAACAATAGGTCTTACATTTAATAATATTGTGTAAATGCAACACGAAACCGCAGTCGAACTGAATTCAGTGAGTACCTACCTGTTAAATCTCCATTATAAAATCACGCCTCCGGTAGGCTTACAATACCTACATACCTGGCACTATCCCTTTCGTAGATAAATAGACTAGACAAAGTGAAAAGCGCCTCCGGTACGTCTGTGGTGCGTCTATCCGCTACACCACGTATCAGCTGCGGGGTCGTGTCACACAGCCACCGCCAGCAGTCAGATCTCTGTCACCCGGCCGCTGGCACGCTGCACACACAAACAGCCGCTGTAAATACCTGCCACGCTGCCAGCCACGCACAGTTCAAGGCAGGTCGGCCGGCCAACGGGAGAGGGGGGGGGGGCGAACTCAGAAGACAACAACAGGTAGTTGCTGTGCAAGATATCTCACAGAGAAAAGTGTAATGAAAGAAGGTTCGAGTAGTGGAAAGTCTTCGAATGAAAACCACAATTATTTGAACATTTAGTATTTCTTTTTTATAAGGATCTGCTAAATGACGGATGAAGCAATACACATTTATTTTAATAACCTCTGAACCTTCGGCATAAGTCACCTTTAGCTTTAGATAGCGAAAAACCGAGTATAGAGTTTAACAAAGCAGCCTATAATTTTATTTGGCGGTATGGTAGTCGAAATAAGTGTCATTTCGTCCATATATTGTCATCGAGTGATGCACCGACCGGACCTGACAGCCGTCGGCACCACCGCTACCCCAGCAGTCCGCTGGCGTCGTCTCCTAGCAACCGGCGGTGGCGCCAGGGACGCGCTGTTGCTAGGGACTGTCAAAGACCATCCGTCGGCCGATAGCCGGCAAAAAGCTCGCCCACTCGCTACCGCGAAAACGAAGGGCATGCTGCCTGTCCGGAGAGACTGGCGTGGAATATTTCTCCTTTGATTCCGCTTCTCAGTCTGCCGTCGGTAGCGAAGGCAATGCGTCTGTGACCAGGAGCGCCAATATTGATCCACAAATGCGAGAAGTGCGGAAACCGGAAACGTGACGGGACCGGACGAACGCCAGCTTTTTTCAGCGTCTGTTAAAACAATACGATCCTCAATTAACCCCCATGCCAGGTAAATATCTAAAACAACCGAGAGCTCAACCACATGTGGACACGACTCGCGGCATGCGGAAAGACTCTCTCAACTCAACATCTCTCGACAAATGGACGGGACCAAGTTAGACGGCGCTCTCAACAAAGGGACCAGTCTTCCGGAGACTCCTCAGCCCCAAGCGCGCTCATCGTGACATATGCACAAAGCTGATCGCCCTCTTCGGCCACTTCCTGTGTGCCCGGGACGCTGGCAGGTCGTGTGACTTCCGGGCCGATCGACCGTGCTCCGCGCCGCCAGCGCCATGAATGGAGTGACGTCAGTGCATGTCGAGTGACGTCAGTCCATGTTCGAGTCTCATCTCCTCGCCTCCTCTCTCTCCTCTTCGAAACTTTCCTCTCGCCTGCCCGTGCCCCGGTCCGGGGCCGTGAAATGTCAGGTCCTGTGACCGGCGGCCACCCAGCCGATCGACCGGAACTCGTGCCGCCGTGAATAGTATGACGTCACTCCATGTCCGCGCCTGGCTCTCCCTCATCACTCCTCTCTCGGACATCCTTCTCGTCCCTCCCACGTGCCCTGAGGGCATAAGGTCACATGACCACCAGGTAGAGTGCCATTCATGGAAGCCGCACAGTTCCGTCCATAGAGCCCGCCGAGTCCCGTCGCGCCGTGTGCGACACGATGACGTCAGTCGGCTCCGAGTCCGTCACGCCCGCGTCGCCCGCGGGGCCGCCACATCGAAATAGCGTCGGCAGCGGGGGCCGCCGGCTGCTCCAACAATGCAGCACCGACATGAATAGACGGCCAACGGCTGCGAATAGCGCCGGCGAAGCTCGAGGGCGGCCGTCTCCGTCGGCTAAACTTACACATATCGTGTCGCCAGTGCAAATGACGTAGCCGAGATTCTGAAATTTGGGCCGTGGCCCGAGCGCATTTACGGAATAGACGGATAGCCCAGTCAATGGTTCGGCGGCACAGGTTGGCGTCACCAAGATTACTTTACTAATAAGGTTTACCCATTAGGGAGAAACGGGAGCCAGCGTGACGGTACACAGAGGTTGGCAGCAATAATTTTTAATATGGCAGCATATGCTTTACAAGGCGATCACCGTCCCTTTCCCTTCGTTTTACAGTCATGACTTAAACCTCTCAAAATTGATATTTATACGCGTATTGACAGCAAATCAGATGCATTTCACCAAACAATAAGAATGGCCGAATCCGAAGAATAACTGAGTTTTGCTTTATGTGTTAAACTTATGTCGTTATCCTTCGGTAAAGTTCGTGCTTTTAACACACGATCGAACGGGGTGAAGGAAATCTGCCCCCCGGGTGACGTCACGATGAAGGGATCCTGGGATTGGTGGACGGGGGCTGCATGCAACCAGCTTTGTATCGTTTACATGCTTGTCGTTGTCAAAATGGACAACCAATTCATGTTCTTCGCCTAGTATGCAGATTTGCTTATTAAGGCATCAATGTGCCTGTGTGCTCCACAGGTGGACCAGCTGAGGAGTGACCTGCAAAGAGTGAACGAGATCGAGGCGACTCTGAACGACAGCTTTCGCCAGTTCAGGCTCAACTTCTGGGAGGGTGTGCTGGATGCTGTCGAAGCCGAACAGCACGCCACAGGATCGCCGTCGGGCTGGGTCGACCATACGGACCAAATGGCTGCCCAGCTGGAGACGAACACCGGCAACTGGTGCTGCAAGCGCTGCTTGACAGTGCACAAGAAGCGCCATGCACAGTGCCCGACGTGCTCGGAGGAGTCCACCTCGCCTACGGTCACTCGATCTCAGCTCATGTACGGCGTAACATCGGAGCATCGTGTATCATGTTCTGTACAACTGGGTGAAGTGACTGACGTTTTACCCAACTCCTACGCGAGCTGCAGATCCATCCTGGAACATCTGCGCACTAGTGCTGGTGTTGGTAGTGTGCGCCAGCGGGTCTCAGTAGGGTGTGACGGCCAGCCGTTCGACATCATCAGGAAGCTGATCGACAACACCCTGATCTGTGACCTTTGCGGAGTTAGTCTGTCGCCTGAAGAGGCAGGTGAGCACAGCACCGAGAAACACCAAGGCCAGCAGTGTGATCCCAAAAAGGCATATGACTGGGTGCTGCTTCGTCCTGGCCTGGGGCACATTGAGATGAACTCCGTGAAGGCTCTCTTCAAACTGTTGTGGGTGCCGCTCCTCCGTCATGTCGCCAGCCTGCTCGGCTTCAAGAGCGGTCCTGCACAGGCATTCATCAAGAACTGTGGAAACAATCATGTCAGCTGGCAGCTTGTCTGTGTCCTGCGTGAGGCTGTGTGCAGAGAGCTGGCGGTGCCTTACGTGAGAGAGTGCTTGTCCCGTAACGAAAGCCCATCATCATCGGGATACATCAACTGGACAGCTCGCGTGGCCAACAACTACACCATGGTGTCCAAGTTGATGGACCTGGTGGTGGCCCTCACCATGATGCGGGCTGGGGTCAGGCGCAACAACGCAGATGCCATGCTGTCGGGCAGACAGAAGATCGCCCCGATCTTCTACGCAGGGTTAACCCGCCATTGGCTGGGGGTGGGGCGAAAAACGCCCCCCTCCGGCTTTTTCGCAATAACTTACAAACGAAACAAGATATCAACGTATCGTTTGTGGCTACCTTCTCCTGCATCAATTTGACGTCCTGTGTGCAATTTTTTTCCGATTTTGCCAGATTTTTTTTTAGATATAGCGATTTTAGTGACGTCACTACACGCGATTTTGGACCAAAAACGAGTG
>JARBER010035213.1:0-12331 GCA_030265075.1 Balanus glandula | reverse complement strand
TATATATAACATTACTGAGGATATCCTCAAAAACTTCAGTAATGTTATACTCAGCGTCGCAACAGTACCTATACTAGAATACTGAATATCAGCAAATCTGACGAGTAACTACTATGAGAGAAACTTCCATATCAGACTCGCAATCAGGAGTCATGAGGATTCAGGGACGAGCGTTAACGAGTTTTCATAATTTGTTTGAAAACAATCTGCAGCTGTTGAACAGTTACAAAATGATGGATATCATGAAACACTGAACAACCCCCATCACGGAGTCGATGGTAACATCAAAAAGCTCATGTGACCGCTACTTCAGGCGGCACGAAACGCCCGATGTGTAATAACTACCGCTTAGCTTGCTGCCGAATGTGGCGACCGCGCTACAAACGGCCGTCGTGAGCTGGTGGTCTGTAGCGGCTCGGTGTGCTGCCGGCAGAGTCACTACTCGATCATGACGGCGGGAGCTGTGATCGGGCTCGGCACCGACCACGTCTGGGAGGTGCCCTGCGACAAACGCGGCCGCATGGACACCACAAAGCTGGAGGCCAGGTGAGACGCAGCCCCCGACCGACCATTCAGCGAACAACCAGCAACAATGTGATTGAAATGGCTGGCTTGCTCCGATCACAACAATGGTTTGCTGTGATTGAAAAAGCTGTTTCTCTAAAGTAAATATACATTTGGTTTCGAAAACAGCATACAATAAGCAACTTGGAATGGGTGTGCTTGTTTTCACGGAGTGTTTTTCTCTTTACCATCGTTTTTGCAATGCAAGCCAGAATTCAACAAGACACATCACTATCTTTAGAATCTTGTTAATACATATACGACACCATAAGCAGCATGTGTATTTGTAAGTCTCATCGTTGCTGATGACCTATCTCACTGTCTGTTGTCAGGATTATTAATTGCTGATGACCTCACTGTATATCGCCAGAATTCCTGTTGATGTTGAAGTTGATGACGTCACTGTCTTTTGTCAGGATTCTGGAGGCAAAGCAGAAGGGCTTGATACCGTTTTTCGTCAACTGCACGGCCGGCAGTACGGTGGTGGGCGCGTACGACCCCATCCACGCCATCGCCGATATTTGCAAACGATACAAAGTCTGGATGCATGTCGATGTGAGTGTGCGAACCTTCTGTGGGGAAAGTGATGAATGAAACAACGGAGGGAAGCTATATACGAAATAGTTGCGAAGCTTTGCAATAAAGATGGGATCGTCTGATACTGTTGTACAGGTGTGCACTTTTCCTAGAATACCTACGTTGATGATGTGCCTAAATGTTTTACAGTATATTACAACATTGAAGAAAACAAAGTACAAGCATTGTTCAACAAAACTTAATAATGCTACCAATGCTGTCTAGTGCCTAATCATATTTTAACTGCCATCGCTGCTATGAACAAGTCAATATTAGTACACATCCGCTCTGCATGCAGTAGTTGCATTTCCTCATTCATTCGTACAAATAGTCTCTACACTGCAGTGTTCGGTCCGCCAGTGCGATATTGTCGCTGACGACATGTAACGGCTGCCCTCAGGCGGCCTGGGGCGGTGGAGCCCTGCTCTCTCCGAAGCTCAAAGCTCGCCTGTTCGCCGGTATCGAGAGGGCCGACTCTGTCACGTGGAACCCCCACAAGCAGATGGGCGTGCTGCTGCAGTGCTCCACCATCCACATCAGGGAGGACGTGAGTAACACGCGCGAGCCAGCTCTTCACGCTCAAAGAAATACACCTACTGAGCTCACGGCTGACAATAGTCTACTTTTTTTCTCAAACATTTCAATACAATTTTAAAGTATTAAACATTTTTTCAAACATTAGTGATAACTAAGAAGTTGGGATTTTTAGCCCTTTTTATCTTACGACTTATTTTACATTCATTGTAATTAACATAGTTGCACTGTAATTAAAGCAATTACGCAGGTAAAAAACATAATTTAGTATTTAATTATTTTTGTCTTATATGCAACCACAAACAAACAGTAAACAGCTGCTTTCGGTAGCAAATGAAGTTATCAGCTAAACAAATCAGCAAACAACGAACAGTTCACGAGCGCTAGCGAGCTGTTATGAACATCTCATGTGATAATATATTAACATAATGTTAACAAGGAATCTCCTTTAGAAACGATATGCCCATTTTTGTGTGTGAGAAAACAAAACGGTTAAGACCTTGCTCTATTGTAAGACAAATAATCCACAGGTAGACAAGACTAGTAGTGCATCGTTGTGGTAAATGCAGGCTGACTCCTGACTGTGGACAGAGAGTCCGTCACCTACAGAGAACTATGCTGTGCGCTGCTGGTCTGAGGGAGGGGAACTCCGGCCCGGTTACGTTACCTGATCGGCCCTTGATTCTTGTGATTAGTAGAAAGAAAACAATATGCTGCATGTATTACTTTGTTTTCTTTCTAATCAAGAGATGGCAGCACTGGCCCTGCCTGTAATGTATGCTGCACCGCATTACTCTCTCAACTCTCCGATAACAGATGGCAGCACTGTTTGTGCCTGCGACTTATACTGTACTGCACAATTTTCTACCGCACTTCCCTTTATGATCAATAGCTTGTAATACTCATTCCATATCGTCGTTAATTGTAATTGTTGTTTAACCCTATTCCCTGTGGGCGACTAGATTTACATTAACCTGTGGGAGTGGACAGTTTCTGTCCCACCCGCACTTCTCATGAAAACGGTTATTATATTGCTTAAGACAAGTTGCATTGGTGTCTGTCTTACCGAAATCGACCACGTTGTTCTAGAGATCTCGCGAGGAAAGACCCCTACCAGGTCCCCCACCCCCGGACTGCTCATGAAAACGGCCATTGTATTTTTTAAGACAAATTGAATTGGTGTCTGTCTTACCAAAATCGACCACGTTGTTCTAGAGATCTCGCGAGGAAAAGATGGGCCTTCCTCCAGATATTTATAAAACACTTCGGTTGAGCTGCGGCGGCCCGCCAGGCGGAAGCACCATCCGGTCAGCGTGCCAGATTAAGCCAGTTTAGTATGACGATATGCTTAATTAAACAAATGGGTTCTGGACGCATTTGATCTAAAAAGCGGTCAATTTTGTATAACAAACTTGTAAGGTTAATGCATATTTTCATAACTATTAAATTGTGTTATACCTGCTAAGTATTTTTTTTATTTAAATGCAAAATATTCTAAAAATTATAATAGCAAAACCGCATTAATGTTATTTTTAGTAATGCTATCATCAGCAACGCAAAAACTCATCGTGAAAAGGCTTATGAGAAAAACAAAAATATATCAGACAAATGTGGTTTCTCATATTTAACAACGGGACGGAATATATGCGTAGTGACGCACAACGCAAATACTTTATTTTTCACTCGCTGTATAACGTCTTTAGCATTTTTACCAGGCAGCCTTGTCGAATTGCAGTGCACAATGCTGCCAAATGAAAGTGAGTCAGTGTAAAATAAACTGTTTGCTTCCCTTGCCTTTTTAATACACGTTAGTGATTTAACGTGTAACTGTAACTGTAATGTAATGTATGTGTATGTGTGTTATGTGTGTAATGTATGTAATGTAATGTATTGTTATGTGTTTTAACCCTCGCCAGTGTAGGGGGTGGATGCCACCCCCCTCGGTTTTTCATGAATAACTCGAGTAGATATTAACCGATCGCGATGAAATTTTGACTACCCTTGAGTTGAAAAACTCGACACAAAATCTGATTTTTTAAAATTTGGTGACATGACCTTTGACCTAGGACCTGTTTCTCAAGGTCATGTCAGGCGGAAGTGGCGTTCCGTAATATCGATACAGGACACGCGTGCTGTTTCCGAATGTTTGAGGTTTAGGAACATATGTAAAGGTGTCACAACGTGACATTGATCAATTCCACATAGTCCGAGACCTCGATTAAACTTGTCAGAGGTCAACTGAGGTCAATGACCTCTGATAACCTAAGCTGTCATTTCTTTGGCATGTGGCAGTTTCTAGGGCACTTTGCGACGCTGATTTCAAGTTAAACAACCATTTGGTGTTATTATATGTTCCACTGCGTCATTCACGGTCACGGGCTCATCAAAGGTCAACCGAGGTCAATGACCTCAGATGACCTCACATGACCTTTTTTTGAATTTGGGTGTTTATAGGACAGTTTCTGATGTTGATTTCGAATTCAGCACCTATTAATTGCTCTGAGATGTTCTTACACCACTTAAGTTGGATATTTGTGAAATTTTCACACATTTTCGATATGTTGGATTTTTGGTCAATAACCTTACCTCAGAGGTCACCAAATGACCCAGGACCAAAAAATCAGGTACCATCGGCTTCCTCTCGTCACAAGCAGCACGTTCGTTTTTAAATCGAAGCTCTATTAGGGGCTCCCAATTAGGGGCGAAACGCACGGGGGGGGGGGTTCCATCAACCCTGTGGTACCCTGTCACGTAGGTGAATAGGGTCTACACTAGCGAGGGTTAATTGTATTGTTATTGTAACGTGTGATTAATCGCTTCAGAAAGTAGTAAAAGTTACATTGATATACTTCTATTCAAGCAAAATAATCAGCGTAGATACACATATAATTTAACTTACATTACATTATTCTCAAGAATCAACAACTTTTATTTGTGGTTTATAGACAAATAAGATGTAACATTTTCAGGACACATGCCTCGACACATCTGCCAGCCACAGTCGCGTCTTTTTAATAAATCACCCCCTTATAATCTGCTGTTTAGCAAAACCCAAAGCATCGTTACTCCCAAATTCTGAAAATATACCTTATGTAGCACAAAACTATGATATGAGGCTAGCCGTACAATGCAATGCCTTTCGAGTCTTATAACGCGGTTATCACCACGCTTCCGGTTAATATTCTTAACCCTTAGGAAACTTTTGACTTTATAACTAACCACACATGGTTTCCGTCGCTACACCGCAGGGGCTGCTGATGAACTGCAACAAGATGTGCGCCGAGTACCTGTTCCAGCAGGACAAACACTACGACACCAGCTTCGACACGGGCGACAAGGTCATCCAGTGCGGCCGACACAACGACATCTTCAAACTGTGGCTCCTCTGGCGCGCCAAGGCAAGTAACACCACACCGTGGCTGCAGACGGGGGTGTAGTGATAGTGCTGATGGTACTAAAGTGATGGTAGGTATTAGTTAGCAGTGATGCTGTATGAGCGTATAGTCCACCATTGCGTAGGTAGGTACTATTAATACAACTGTGATTGATTCATATCGGGAAGGTTTTGACTTGCAAAAGACAATGTTCACTTTCTCAGGCTTTCAAAAGTTGTTCATTGATAAAAATGTGCCGTCAGCACTATTCAAATACAATGATTAATGCTGTCGTCACAGCCAATTTCTAGGGATCATAGTTGGACCACAAATGTCCTTGATTGATCGTTTCAGACTTTTCCTCAGTGTGAACCCAAGCTTAGCTACGCTCTGACCTCTGACCTCCGTCCTCTGACCTCTGACCTCTGACCTCTGACCACAGGGTGACAGCGGGTTCGCTCGCCACGTGGAGTTCCTCTGGGACCTGACCGACTTCATGGTTCAGGAGATCAAGCGGCGAGGAGACAGGTTCTATCTGATCTGGGAGGAGCCCGAGTGCCTGAACGTGTGCTTCTGGTACGTTCCGGAGCGACTGCGACAGACGCCGCACGACCCGAGCCGGGAGGAGGAGCTCGGAAAGGTTCGTCCACGCGCTGACAGAGCTGCCATCCCGGGTATCCGAACCGTAGCATACGACAACGACATGCATTATTATTACATATTCGCATTTTTTGACCAAATGATAGGCGCTAATTAACTTTAAAATTGAAAACTAGCCTGTATTTCATTAACATTAAGATGATCGTGAATAAGACAAGCTGCATGCAAAAGGGACTCTAATAATGGTGAAAAGTACTGCATGGATACTGGCTGCAGTGTATTGCCCGATTGGCCACTGACCCGCATCCATTGTGGTCGCCAGTTATGTCCGCAAATCAAGGCCCGCATGATGGAGACCGGCACGCTGATGGTCTGCTACCAGCCACTGCGCACCACATCCACCCAGCGGCCCAACTTCTTCCGCAACATCATCAACAACCAGGCCGTCACGCGCGACGACGTCCGCTTCATGCTCGACGAAATTGAGCGACTCGGCCAAGACCTGTAGACGGCTGCTTCAGGCAGCCGCCGCTAGAGGCGCTGCGTACATCCCGATAGATGACAGCACAGGCAACTGTGAGTCGCCGCTTGCGAGCTTAGCGACTGATGCTTTGATACGTAACACACCCGTTGATGAATGCGACTGGTAGTTCAAACGGAAATAGAGTACAGGATGCATGTGGGGAGCATTGACACAGGGCCCAGGAAGGTCATTGCTTGAGATTTCATGCGATGAGAATGTGAGTCGTACGAAGGTAAATGTGTAATCGTTAGAGTCGTAAGTTATCGTTATTGCAATGTTTGTGCGGCTGAGGGTGCGATGTGAGATGTATGTCACGCACCCAGCGAGAAGCACAGGCTGATCAGAGGCTGGCTGATATATGTATATCTACACTTATCATACTGTTAACGATAGACGTTAATGTGTGGTGCGTGCATTGTTGTGCATATCGCCGAAGCGTTGCGTGTTATACAGTTACCTACGTATGTTGTTCAAGCAAAGTTAACGTTAATTGCGTTAAAGTTTTCACGCGAAACATTTTTTGAATTTCTACATATCCCCCTGAGAGATGTGAACGCATGCTATGCGAGATACGACGAGATCAGAAAATGCTTGTGACGAAATGTGATATAGTTTCCTGTTGTCAGCGAGCATGTATGGTGTGCGCCTAATCTGCTGTTCTGTGTTGAGGGTCACGTCGCTGCGAACCTCTGTCCTTGTCGTGGCTGTATGCACAACGAGAGCTTTGTGTTCTGTGACTGGCAACCCTTGATACGTGCTCAAACGTCATGTGAAGCCCGTTTACCGTTGTCGGGCCCACCAGCCCCGTCTCGCACCTCTGCGTTCCCCAAGCCTCTCACACTCACATCCCGGCTGATTTATCTTACCTTTACGCGTCCACTGTCCAATATTCGTGCGACTACATTCAGGATATTCACACCTTAAGAATCTCATAGAATATTGCGTTGACATATTTCGTGTAGGTATGCTAAAGAGCTATCATACCGTCAGCTATCGGAAATAGCAGCACAACAGATAGTTCACATTTTAAACGTCATTCTTGGCTTTTGATTTAATAATAACATTTCTTAAGACTTTCAGGAAATATTGTCTTATCCTTACCTCCACCTCTTCTCGGTACCTATTGTGACCAGTTTCTCTTCGGACGGCTCCCTCAGCTTCGCATGATTTGCCATGTTTAACTCTGCTTAGCTGAGGTCTCTATCTTTGCACTTCTACACTCGTCCTCGTCGTGTCCATGTATTGTTCCTCGTCTCACTGACACTCAGCGCGCTGGCTGGCACTCTCGCCGTCCACACTACTCACATTCCACGGCTATCACTGCACACTCACAGTCACATCAAACACACTACACACTTACACCGCTACTGTACCTACCCGTCTGCATTACTAACACCACTTACACACACCGCAACAGAGCAATATATCAGATTACATTACACTTTCGTGACTCGGAATGGCTACATCTGCGACCACGACCATGAAGTACCGACATTGATCATTCAAAAATAATAAAGGGGCGTAAGTTGCGTATATATCGGTTAAACTTTAAAAGAAGCAATATCCAAAGGTTGAAATACATTTCGGACAACAAGAGTATTGACTTTTTGCAAGTATTGAAAACATTGAAATGATTGCATTTATTGGGAAATTTTTATTTCTATAAAACTGGACATTGTTCCTCCAAAAGTATCCCCCTGTAAATCACACAACATGAGGGAAACAGAACAGAAACAGTTGTATATCAAGGAAACATTGCTCTTCGAATATTCTGTTGTCTGGGGCCGCTGTGCGTAGGGTGGACCGACTGCTGCTGGCTGCTCGGGTTAGCTGTGTGCTGCGGCATGCTGCCTGTTGTCTGCTCTGCTGTTGACTTCTGCTGCCTGTTGTCTGCTCTGCTGTGGGATGCTGCCTGTTGTCTGCTCTGCTGCTGACTTCTGCTGCTGTCTGCTAATGTCCTCTGCTGTCCTCAACTGTCTTCTCCTGTTTCTGCTGTCAGTTCCTGCCTGTCTGAAGCTGCTGTCAGTTCCTGCCTGTCTGGAATTGGCTGCCTGTCTGAAGCTGTCAGTTATTGGCTGTCTGATACTGCTGTCAGTGTCTGCCTGTCTGATTCTGCTATGGATGCTTATGTCTGGTGTTGTTTGGATCTGTCTTCAGCCAATGTCTGCAGCAGTGACCTGCTACTGCTGGTAACAGCTGGAACCTATCCTCCATGGGTACGCTGCTGTCTCTTGGCTGCTGCCACTTTCCACCGATCTTGTCTATCTCTAGACGCTTATGTAGAAGAAAATAATGACAACCATCTATACGCTGCTGTCAGCTACTACAAAACCATGAAAAACAATATTTATGTGAAAACTTCAGCGTCATACAGATCATCAGAGTAAGCAATGACTGGACCGTCATTCAGTTTCGTTGTGTGGAATCCTTTGTTTGAAAGTTTTAATATCCTTTCTCCTCTCTGAAAAGTTTGAAATTTTCAACTGACGTTGAGCCCACTTTGCAGTCGTCCCCGTCTAGCCTTCGCGTTCTCCTCCCATCTGTCTATAACCACAAGCCGCGTCTTGCTTCCAAGTGGCGATCACTATTCTCTTCCACCACGGCTCCTGCCGCTATCGCGCTAGCTGGCCACTTCGGCAACCTTCACACACCGAGCTGTGCTGAACTCGGGCGCGCGCCGACCGACTTCCCGCGGCAGCGCCGGTCGCAGTGTCTCACGGACCCGACGCCCACCTCGCCTGCCGTGACGCCGGCGGGACGCACTTGTGACTGCTGCCGCGTCTCCTGTCGTGCAGCTGGCGGCTGGCTGGTCCGATCTCACCGTGACCGACTCCGACCGGTGTGCCAGGCGGCTTCGCATGCCGCTGTTTTGTCTCACACGGCTGTCAAGCAGGTGGAAGTCTCAGCTTCTTGCGGCGAGGACTTGGAGAACTGTTTGGAAAGGAGTGGGGTCTGCTCTGTGTCGTTTGGTTACGGACTACAGCAGCCTGTTGACAACTGTTGAATGTGTGTGCCGTGTGCGTATGTGTTTGTTTAGGAATTCGCGGTCATCACTAATGATTAGCGGCGTCTCCCCTAGTGCTGATTGCTGAACGCTCCTCTTGGTACTAGTGATGATGAATACTGCTGTCGCGTGGTGACGGTTGGTGACTGTTGGTGACTGTTGGTGACTGTTGGTGATGTCTGATGACTGCTGGTGACTGAAAAGTGAGACTGTTTCGGTGCAGTTTCGGTGCGATTCTGTGATCTGGGGTACCTGTTAGGTACTGTAGTGCTGATCAAGATGTTTTGATCTGGGATGTTCTGATCTGGGATGTTCTGATCTGGGATGTTCTGATCTGGGATGTTCTGATCTAATGGTGTTACCCATTATAAAGGACTCAGTACTGCGGTGTCGAATTGTTGCCGATCACCCCCTCCCCCCCCCCCCCCCCACCGTGCTGACCCGCCACGCAGTAAGGCAGAACAGCTGCTTCGTTTTCGCACGCTTTGGCCAAAGGCCACACACACGCCGTTTTGCTTTGTTGTGCCGGTAGGGATGCATGTTGTCAGTTAAGTTATCTACATATCACAGCGCACTGCGTACTCACTGTATTGGTGTTACAATGAAGTGTGTCTTTGGTGGTAACAATGGCATGTGGACGCGCAACGTGCTTGAAGCTGGCCCATTCAGGATAACAAATATATACTTTCCTACTTTCAGGTTCACGTTCAAGATGGATGGCAATTTGTTAGAGCCATATTTTAGCTAGTAATTAACACCGTGAACATGTCGGATTGATTTCATGGACTAAATTTGAAAAGGATTGACAGGGCGAGAGTGAATGTCCAAGCACGTCCACATGACCAGCGTTACCTAATGTCACACGTTCCAAAGTTGTTGTTAGCTCGCACTCCACTTAGCACATTGGCACACCACCAGGCACAGCACTGGTGATCGGGTGTACTGAACACTGGCTTTCTGCACATCGTACGCAACACGTAGCTCCTCTGGAAATGTTGAACCATGCACTTCCCTTTCCAACATCTCAGCACAGCACTGTGTAAATTGTAACTGTAAATTTTCGGGTAATTAAGTAAATGCCTTGCTTAGATAGTGGTTAACCAGTCACTGTCAAAAGCTTGAATCAAGTCTTCCAGACAGGATCTTCCATGAGGCAACTTCGTCTTCCAAACCAGTGCAGTATTAGCGTGCAAACGTGCAGCGGGGTAGTGATGCAACGGTGTGCTTCCCAGGGTGGTCCACTTTCTAACCTTGCAATATATCCTGAATATGTGTGTCGCATTTTGGCGACAAGAACCGAAGTTTACATTCGGGGCAATAAGATCCAAGTCTTCCAACTAGGATAAGTGTCAGGCGCCAGTTTTGGCGCCCATTGGTGTGGAGTCTCTCAAGAAGCTCGAGGCCAACATGGAGCCGCCCTGTGGCGATATGTGGGACGCCATTTTGTGTGCTGTGTAATGTACACTCATGTCTTCCAGGCGTTCCTGTCTCGAGAGGTGTCACAGGTCATGCAGAGTGAATCGCTGAGTGAAAGGTTGATACCGGTTTGACGGTTATTTTGTTTAACAGTCCGTAATCATTTTTAAATAAATCATTTCATTAATTCAGAATAGGAGCGATGTATCGTCGCATTGGTTCCTAAACATTCTCATTCTCATACGATTACCTTTCTTCTTAGACGATGACTGCTTGAGCAAAGTCGAGGCTTTGGTGTACGAGTTTCTTCAATTGAAGCGTGTGTGTGCGTGTGTGTGTGTATGTGTGTGGATGAGTGCGGACTGTCATGTGCGTGCTATGCCACGCGATATCGTGCCATCGTGTATATATGTGTGTCAGCATGTTTGTAAGCATATGCGTTTCGATTCGTTTGCTTTCGTGATCTTGTGTGAATGTATTCGATGCAACTTAAGCGCCAATGTTCATTGTTATGCTTTGATGACGCACCGTATCGGCGAGCAAGCCGTATTGCTCGACGTGTTAGTAACGCAATCAGCATCAACCGCTCGTGTTAACGGCTATGTCTTATCATGTGTATCAGTGTAATCGTACTACTACCGACTACTATTATATTATCGACTTCGGTTTCAGCACTGTCAAGTGTCAACCTAGCAACAAAATGAATTTTCCAGCTTAATGCCGTAGGTCATAACTTGGTGTCACATTATTTATGTCAAGTAACACAGCAAGTAATGTTTTCGCGCTAGCTCTCTGTATTGCTTCCGAGGCGATCAGCGATATATTCGGACCAGTGACGTCATCGTGAGCTTCCTGTCGCGGCCGTCTGTCGGCGCTGTAGACAGAGCTCTCTGTTGCAGCTGTGTTGCCGCGCTGTCCGTCGATGTGTAGCTGAGTGTTGTGCCCCAGCTACGGAAGGCAGCGACAGCGTCACGCTCTCCGTGACGACTGGGTCGTGACGTCACTGCCTCCGTCACCGCGGGACGTGACGTCACGGCCACGTCATGGCCGGCTGTTAAGCCACGCTCCCGCTCCGTACGTGATGTCAACGTACACTCATGTGTATCGTGTAGGCGGGCAATAAAGGCATCAAAACAATATCCCGGTCTGTTTGGATTGAATAAAAAAAAATAAAGACAGGGTGATATGCAAGTGAGCACATGCATTCACATGCGTTGAGTTTGTGTAGAAAAACTAGTCCTGAGAACATATATATCATGAATGAGCCGCACGGAAGTAATTGGAGTCGGGGGATGAAATATCGCAAGCAAAATGGCATCGGAAGAATGATAGTAGGTATAAAACATAGATATCGTATATGTATATGTATTGTATTAGCCAATTAGCCAATTTTAAGTTAATAAATATGTTAAACGTTCCCATTGTTTCCATTTATGGTATATAAATTATACATATATGTATATATACCTAATATATATATATATATATATATATATATATATATATATAAATATATAAATATACTGGTCAGGGAAGATGACAACATGTCAATTTGGGAAGTGCAGTTGCAGATATAACAGCATCTTAAAAGCATCGAAACGAGCTGGGACTGGTTGTGCCGCTGCTAGTTCACACAGTTTGACTATGTGACTCAGGGCACTATATTACAGGGCACTCCAAAGTTTTGGCAAAAGTCTTCAGAACTGGGAAAATATCACTAGATATCTGGATCTGGCAGCA
>JARBER010035102.1:0-12333 GCA_030265075.1 Balanus glandula | reverse complement strand
TGTGGAAATGGGATGGAAATGGGAGTACAAATTACAAATGGAAATGGAACGGAACGGATTTGGATTTGGCTGAATGGAATGGAATGGAATGGGAACTGAAAACATGTCCCATGAAGGGCTCTAGACGGGATACCACAGTCGGGAGACGGGACATTACAGTAGGGAGCCGGGACACCACAGTCGGGAGACGGGACACCACAGTCGGGAGACGGGATACCACAGTCGGGAGACGGGACATTACAGTAGGGAGCCGGGACACCACAGTCGGGAACCGGGACACTACAGCCGGTAGGCGGGAAATAACACCCCTCTTTCAAGAGGTATGTACATTGTACATACATCCAGAACCGGAGAAGGCTGCCTCAACCGGAGAAGTCACGATGTGTGCTGTTTTGGGCAACAAGAGTATATAAATATGTGTTGGAGGAGAGTATATGATGCAGTGCAACTGTCTTCGTTGTATAGCAGAGTTAGTGTCCCAGTCGTGTATTTGTATCTCATGTTGCCCGGGATAGCCCGCTCCGGCGTGTATGGGGTCCAAAGTCCTATACGATGCAATACATACAATACACAGCTGGGAGCTGGGACTCCACAGCCGGGGCTCCGCAGCCGGGCCTCCACAGCCGGGACAGCACAGCTGGGAAACCACAGCCGGGACTCCACAGCTGGGACAGCACAGACGGGACAACACAGTTGGGACACCACAGCCGGGACAGCACAGCTGGGACACCACAGCTGGGACACCACAGCTGGGACACCACAGCCGGGACAGCACAGCTGGTACTCCACAGCCGGGACAGCACAGACGGGACTCCATAGCTGGGTCAGCACAGACGGGACTCCACAGTCGGGGCAGCACAGACGGGACTTCACAGCCGGGACTCCACAGCTGGGACTCCACAGCCGGGACAGCACAGCTGGGAGACCACAGCCGGGACTCCACAGCTGGGTCAGCACAGACAGGACTCCACAGCCGGGACAGCACAGCTGGTACTCCACAGCCGGGACAGCACAGACGGGACTCCACAGCCGTGACAGCACAAACGGGACTCCACAGCCGGGACAAAACAGCCAGAACTCCACAGCCGGGACAGCACAGATGGGACTCCACAGCCGGGACTCCACAGCCGGGACAGCACAGACGGGACCCCACAGCTGGGACTCCACAGCCGGGACAGTACAGACGGGACATCACAGCCGGGACAGCACAGCTGGGGCCCGGGAGACCCCAGGCACAGTCTGCCGGGAGGCCAGTCTGCCAGGAGGCCACCACTGACCGCCATGACGCGGAACCCGGCCGCCGCGGGGGCGTCTCCAAGGCCGCAGCTGCGTGTCCTCACGCTGTCGCCCTAGGGGGCGTGGAAAATGGATCGCCCCATTCGTGCCTCAGAAGGACATGTGTTTGAACGGGTGACGCCCAAACTGGAGGAGACGATAGGTAACACTACTCAGTGTTCACTAGATTATTTCCTTCGTGCTATATGTGGTAGGTCAGATGATGGCCATTCATAGAATATCTCGTGGTGGAAATTCCCACGCTCGCTTCCATCAATATCTGTCCGGAAAGGCTATTCCCTGATCCTTTTTTAAGGAAGCGGAGAGTAGAGCTTGGTTCATAGAACTGTCTTCTCAAAGCATTTGACTTAAAATTGTGAAATCCCAATCCTTCAGTCCATGGTCTGAATCGTGAGAGCAAGAGCAGGTAAATCAAAAGTGTTACAGTGTTAATGAAAGCTCCAACCAAACGCATACAACGCACATCATGAAACAATGTCCCAAGTTTATGAAAAACATTTTAACCATGATGATCCTGACTTGGGACTTATGGGACTGTCCAATGTCCATACGTATGAAAATTATCGAATCACACTTAACTGTCAGCGAAAAAGTTCTAGATATAGGCGGCGTGTTTAAGGCCAATGCAGTCGTATGTCTTTTAAGCGTCAGCATTGTCTGAGCTAAGTTACTGACATAATTTGGCAACATTGTTATCCAATATTTCTGTGAATGACGTCGTCAGCCCCGTTAGTATTTTTTTTAATGAAAATAAGCGCTGTCAGTGACAAATAAATGTGATATTCGTGTTCACCGGCATTTACTCCATATTTCGACATACATTTGACATACATTTGACAGCTTTGAGAAAGGCGGGAATGTCCCTTTAACGTATGGGTTTGGGAATAAATGGCGCAAGTTACATGCCTGGCTGCGCTCAACGAACTTATTCTGCTCCCAGCTGCGCCTGAAAACTGCTCCCAGCTACGCCTGACTGAGTTCATACCGATGCTTTCGTGGTACTGCAAATGATATACGAGTATGATAGAGTGCAAAGTAGTCTGACGTTTCCTTTTTAAAACTGTAATTCTAGTAGCTATGCATTGTGAAATGAGGATTATAGTGAACGTTGCACATCTCGATCGGGTGCAGGCATATTTCCTGTATCACGCCACACAGTTCCGTTTGGTCTGAGCGAGGTGGGAAGGTACTAACGATGTAGCACGTCGTGCCGCGCATACCTTGCTACCTGAGTCACGGCCAGTGTTCATTAGGAGTCGACGCTATAGTGTCGGTACTGAATATCAGTACCACAGACACTGGCAACTTACATCTATTATCTGTTCTCCGCCCATATTAGTGCAGCCCTTAAAGGGAGTGTGACTACTCACATTGGTCATGGAGAGCTATTGACACTGGTTTATGGAGCATATTTTTTTTTTAATTTAGCCACTACTTCATTTTTTCAGATTCACTCTTGTTGCTGACACATTCCAAGTATCCAACAGTTTATCGGTAAACCCCAGAGAACAGTCAGCATTATAAGGATCGCTCTTCAATTTGAACGCTAGCAATTAATCGTTAGCGCTGGCTAATATCAGTTCAACCGAACGGCTCGTGCGCGCTGATATTGCTGCAGAACAGAACATGCTAAACGTTTGGGGAGTTTTTGCATGCAATTTTTGTCTTCAGTTCACCATTCAATGTCGTCTCTTTTTTTGTGCATAGTGGTGATCGTTAATGGACAGAAACAAAACATATGCAAACATAATTTAAACAGAAGACCAGTAAAACGTCGTAGTTGGTGATGAACGAGCGAGCGCGAACGAAATGTATGAATTTCAACACAATGGGGTAGGCATTTTTCGAGATACAAAAAGAGTGCGTACAAGCGTTGGCTGACTTTGCAGTTTGCACTAACCAAATACCAATTTTGAACACAATCGGCTCAGCCGTTCTTGAGATATACAATAGGGGTGTGCACGTGCGCACGTTTAAAAGAACCCTACCCCTGACGAATTGGCTGAAAGGTCCCTATCCACACACCAAATTAGAATACAGTTGACTCTGCCGTTCCTTATATATAGAAGATGCATGTGAGCACGCACAGTCACCCCACCCCTGACTTTTGGGAAAGTCGCACCTTAGGTGTCCCTAAACAGACACCAAATTTGAAGTTTGAACACAATCGGCCAAGCCGTTGTGGAATTTTTGCTAGTACCTATTTTTAAACACCTCTCACGTGGCATGCGCCACGCGCAGTGGTATAGTCACACACATGGGCCGTCACTGGTCTTCAACAGGGTATGTTGGATGGGGCTGCTCAGCAAAGAAGACTGCTTGTCAATCGGAGGTGAGGTTACAAAGATATTAGCGTCTCAAAACCGTCGCAACGGGCCGGGCCGGGCCGGATTGGGCCGGGACGCTCGTACTCAATTTTTTTCATAAATCCGTTGAAGGACGAGCGAGCGCTCGTAATCAACCAAAGCAGCCTCAAACAATAATTGTATACTCTCCAAAAATTAAAGCAATAGCTTTTTAACGTAACAAAAATGTATTTTACATTAGCACGCGCCCTGGAGAGCCTCTGGAAACTACATGCCCTGGAGGGGGGTGCAGATTTCGCCCCCCCCCCACCTATCTAAAAATCCTCGCAACGTAGCGATAACCGGAACGCGGGTTAGCTTCTCACAAGGTTTACAAATATAATTGCGTTTTTAGGCCAGTTCAAAATTGAGGTGACAAGAGGTGAAAAAGTCAACTTTTCTCGTTTTTTTTTTCATATTTTCATAGATTTGCGTAAATCTCAGAAACTAAGTTGGCGAGAAACAAGTGGCAACAAATCGACAGCTATCTGAATTTTCTAACCGTAATCATCTATCAGATTTGACCTCAGGTCCATTGTTGCTCCAGGTGTCACTAAAAAGGTATTTTTAGATTAAGCGCTTTTCATTACGTTTTTGGTAGTGAAGACAACGCAATATGGTTTACGTGTTGTCTGGTCGTGTTTGTCTGATCAAGGCGCGCCGAATGGTATCCTTTTTTAGCTTTTTAGGTCAACTTCAAAATTTGACCCCGTCTCTGTTCAAGGTCACGTGACCCATGACCATAGTTCGAATTTTGAAATTGACCCAAATGGGTCATATGGCGGATTTCGCCCTCCCCCCATCCAGGGCGCGTGTTAAGAAATACACTTCTTTAACCTTGCTCCTTCTGATATAATTAGGCTATACCATTGCCAGTCCAGTCAGCGCTATTTGCTGCGCAGAGCTGCGCAGATCTACTGACCGCGACTGTTGCCATTATGACGTCATTTCCGTGGTGCGAGTCTCCCGTAAAATGACTTCACATCCGTGAGGTGAGGTCACCCGTAAGATGACGTCACATCCGTGAGATGCTTCAAGGGCATCGGTGCTGCTAGAACTGCACGCACTCACGGAGATGACGGCTTTTACCATTCAGTGCATAAATTGAGACTAATCAACTCATGCCGAGCACTGAAAGTACCATGCGCAGTAAGAACCCAAAGTTCAAGTCGCTTTTGCGAAAGAAAATACTGAGGAAGGCAATAAAAGCTCTGCCCGAGACGGAAAGCTGTGAGTCCTGCTTCCCAGTCGTTCAGCCCTCCTGCACCTTAGCAGGCTGCGGCGCCGCCGTGTTATAATTGAGCGGGCTAATAAGACATGGTCATTTCGAAACATTCTACATTTGCGCCGTGGAACCAGCTTGCGAAAGTCCAAGAGTTGGTGTACGGTCGCTGCAACGGTTCCCCTTCATTGGTAATTATGTCACGATCTGCAGAATAGTGGAGCACGAAATAATTCAATGCATCGGGTCAGAGCTGGTGACGGTGATTCTGAGGGGATAAATTTTCCCACACTCTGTGCGATCTGCGTATGGTGCACTGGTGCAGCATTACAAGTGGACATTACGTCACTATTAAGTGACGTCACCGTCGGTACGTTTTCACTCCGTTGGTCACAAGCCAGTAGCCACGTATTCGAGAAATGTCGCACAGAGCTGTGGACGGCTCTGCTGGGCCGTCTGCATTTCAGGCGGCTTGGTGGCACATATATGGTTGAAATTTGAAAGGCATAGAAGGGGCAGTGGTGTGTACTGCTTTTTTCTCAAAATGATTGTGGGATCAAAGTTGGAACTTATCGCATCCAATCCTATATGCATTTGCATTTAATTCAGCACCCATAACTCTTCTTTTTTTCTGAGATTGTAAAATTTACACTTGAAATACAAAACGTCTGAGTGTGGGTGCTGAAAAAAAGTTCTTAACAAAATTTGATATTTGATGACATTCAGTGACCACAATATTGACTAAAAGCTAAAGAGGCGAATGTAGCTTAATTTTGTCTCAGCCTTAAATTTCGATCGTCCTTCCGTGAACCTAAGTATTAAGCTTTAATTGTTTCCTTTTATGTATCTTTCTATATCAGGGGCCACTTTGACAAGAGCTTATCCCTCAATAGGAATTCCGCTTATTCATATTTTATTAACTATACCCTCTAATTCTGTGACGTCAAAGGTGAGCATTTGCTTATTATGAAAATCACTTTATAAAACATACGTAATTTAATCACCCGTTCCTCCTGACACGCAATATAGTGTAATGTAGGTTACCTACATTATTTGCATTTGCCTCGTTTCAAATGCAGTTTTTATGGAGGCTGTCCGAAAAATATGCATTTGGTCATAATATGCATTTTATTATGTATTTTAATACTTACCTTCCATTTTTTCTAAACTTTTATGTTTATGCTTTGTAGGTATAGAATGTTGCACATCGATGCACACATGGAAGCGAGTGATTTGAAATGATCTATATTATTGAAAAGGATATTTGTGTCACTGTGGGAAGTAGAAACTTACATTTCAGAACCTCTAAAAAACTGTCTACAAAAATGCAACGCCTGAAAACCTGCCTTAAGAACAGATCCATCGATATTACATCCAGAGTGATTTTAAAAAATGACGTCATGAAGTAGGTACCAGCTTGCATTCACGGAATATAAATTAGTCAAAAACAAAGATATTGTTTTGAAACTAAGTTTGGGTACGCATTTTTTAGAACTTGATATTTTGAAATTTTCTTCCGATTTTGTTGTTGTTGAAGCTAAGGGTCAATTTGTTAGAATCCGATATTTTCATTTTGTAGCTCTTGTTATTTGCACTTTTTTGACGTTTCCGAATTCAGTTTTGCTAAAAACATAGCATGTGTAGGGGAGACAGGGGCTGGATGCATAAGTTATCTGTCACATTGGCCTGCCTAGTCGTCGACTCGTGAAATATATCTAAAACCTGAAACATCTGTAGGAAACGTTTGTCTTTTACCCACAAAAATGCACATTCACTTTTATTTTAAACCAATATGAATAGCTACCTGTGACAATTTGAAAACCGCTCTTCGAGTGATGCATTTAACCCCGCTAACGGGGCAGGCTGCATCTATATCTACTGGAACGTATAACATGAATGGCAGAAACGTATTCTATAAAAACTGTTTTCTTTCGTTGCTTTATTGCGTATCTATTATATTTCCTGGTATATAGATAGTGCTTAAAAATCACATTTTATTCTTAGAAAAAAACGCTTTTATATTTAGTATATTTTTACAAAAACAAAAGCAATCATGATATCATGGACCACGTCTCAATACAAATACATTTTTATATTATCACATTTCATGTCTTACCAGATGTTTTACGCCATTAATCAATGTCCGTTATTTATGTCATATGAACTTAACGTTGCAACCTACACCTTCAAGCATGATTCAACCTGCCTCATGTCCACATTAATTTCATTTACCTAAAGAAATGGTGGAGGTTTAAGCAGTTCAGACATGATCTTCTGTCGTTTTAATGCCAGAAGTATATGCTTCTTCAGGATTAAATCCGTTTCACCACAGCTGTAGTTGTAAAGAGCTCACAATATTTTGTATTCATCGGTAAAATGACAAATTTTCTTTAAAAATTACACTTTCGTCTCTGCCATATCACCAAGCTTCTACCATCGCTCGTTTTGTCATAGCAAAAGGTTTGCGTATGTAGGGTTTCTTGCAGATCCATTGGCGTTTCCATCTAATGGTTAGCTTTATAGTTATAAGCTCTGATATATTCAACTCGTGATGCAACTAGCACTGGTCTCTCCTACGATCTGTTATAGCTTAGCTGATTTTTGTGCCAAAAATGTGTGCCAAAAATTAAGTGTCATTGAAATCAATATACCTACACAAAATTTGACTAAATCAAAATTGTTGCACACGGGACCTGAAATTGATATAGGAGAAGGTATCCGGACAATTTACGTTGATACGACTGTTCATTTTTTTGTTTGTTATAGTTTAAGTCCACCAAGAGGAGGGGTACGACGTTAAGTGCCCTATAGTCAATGCCGGGTTATGGGAGAGTAGGTATGTGTATTGCGCCCCCTAAGCGTTTGCCGTCCCTGTACAGTCGTTTTTGGGAACATTAAATTGATGCGATACTCAGAAGAAATATTAAACATTTTTTGCATTATTTTAACGCTTCAGAATTTATCACAGCGCCTTGCTCCAATTTTCAGAGCCGATTTACGAAAGCAATGCAAAGGGCGCATTCGACAACAGGCGTTGTTAGTACCTACTCTGGTTAATTGCGTCATACGCATTACGCAAGGGTGGCGCATTTAAAGTAAAATACGTCACCCCCTGGGCACGTGCTATCGTGATTTCAAATACGTTTAACTGCCAGGGCCATTTTCAACTTAAATATGAGGTTGTGTACTATTCCGAAAACAAATTCGGATAATTATTATATTCGTAAATAATGTTAAAACTTCAATAATTTTGGAAGACAAGCAATCATGCACGGGTATATGGGGTGGGGATGGGGGTGGGGGTGGGGGGGGGGGCGCATTTTGCTTTAAGATACTTTTCACAAAGATTACAAATATAGTTTTGAGCTATTTGGGAATAACGAGACCATGTCTCCTAAAATCAACAGATAAATATGCCTTTTTCCCAATAACATTAGCCATTCTTCATTCGTGATAGATGTCATGTAAGCTTAGATATTGCCCGAGTACATCAGGTCTTTAAAATCAGAAACACGTCAGAAATAAAATAAAGACAGAGCCACGGAGCATCCAAGACACATAGCCTGGTACGTTCTCCCACCCAGCGCAGCACCACTTCACCATTTTTATGTGCTGCCGGCTAGTTAAGTTAAAGACTTTGTTGGTCTCCCTTAAAATTGGCATTTGCCGCTTTTGTTTTGAATGTTTAACGAGTACTTTGTGTTGAATTTCGTGTTTCAAGTTTGCTGTTTTCTATATGTCTTAATCCGCGCTTGATCCAAGGGCTCAGCAACACCGCAACGATATGTTTCTAGGCAAGTTTTACCTTAGGAAAACAATGATGGAAAAATAAGAAAATATTTTTTTTCATCTCAAATTACACAATTCACAAAACATTCTCTCAAATTCGTTTGCGGATTTTGTTATGAATTCTTAAAAGTTTATTTCGGTTTGTTGAATATCATCGAAAATTAAATTTGTTATGTTTTTTTTTTAGGATTCAAACCCAAAATTTAAACAAAACGAGACAGCTAGCTTGCAGGCCTTGCAATTTTCTATCTTGTATTTCGTCGGACCGCATTTATTTTGAAGTGTCCTTCTAGCAGTCTGTAAACTTAACACGCGCCCTGGAGGGGAGAGGGGCGAAAAGCATCCACCTCTCTGGTTTTTCGAATATAGCGGGAAAATGGCGGCGTGCAGAACCTGCATCGTGTTTTGTCTTAATGCTAATTAACTTCCACATTTTGTAAAAAAAAAAAATAGACCTTGGGTCAACTCAGTTCTGGTCACCAGACCCGGTTATCAAACCCGGAATCACGTCACCTGAAGAAGTTGTTGTACCACAGTCACAGTTTTTTTGCCAATAGGATTGAAACTTGCAGGATATTATCAAATAATGAGTAGGTACCTACAATTTGATTATGTAGGATTTCTTATATCGGTGACCTAGGGTCAGGTCAGTTTTGTGACATCTCCATATTATAAGTCGATAGGGAAATATTTGAATGCTTCCTATTTCAATGATGCGCCTGACTTGCAGCCCAATTTCTTCTGGATCATGCAATTAAAGCATATTATTGATGATCCAAGTGTAAGTTTTGTACCGTGACTCCTATGGGTTCATTTGAGGTCATCCAATGTCAACACCACGTTTTTGACAATAACTCGCGACAAAATGAAGATAACCGATAAATACCGATAGATACTGAGCCCGAAGGCAAAGTATTTGTATCGTTGAGATGCGTCTCGAAATATGTGAATTGTCCCACTTAGGCTCACCACTTGATCTTGATCTGAGGGGAAATTTTCATGTTGACCGTACAAGCTCATACATTATTCAAAGCGCTTTGACGAGATAAACCTAATTGAGTTAACACTACTATGTTATCGGTATTACGTAAGAAGTTATCTAAAAAATTAACCTGAGGTCAAATTAGAGGATATGTTGTAGATTGTAAATTTCAATAGCTATCGATTTTGTACCGTTTATTTCTAGCTAGCATAGTTTCCGACCTGTGTGGGAATATATGGGCCGATGTCCTATGTCTCAAAATGCTACATTTGATGACCTTTGATGACTTTGATATCGACCCGACCTCCACAAAACCGAATAGGTACTTAAGAAAGAACTTGCAGCAAGCCATCTAACGCCTTTGTTTGCTTGTCGCTGGTTAGCGTAGTTTTTGCTTAGATAGCTGGGGGCTTAACATCGCCTACCCCTCCAGTACGTGTAATTTTCAGAGGTCCTCCAGGGCGCGTGTTAAGTCGGTTTTATCATCTAAATTGTGTGTAGTGACGTCACTAAATTTCGTATGCTTAAAAGCAATAGATCAAATTGCCAACTATAATGCTTCTTAGTAAATATCCGTTTCTATGATGGATTTTTGCGCTGCTCAGGATAAGATTAGATAATGAGGTTTTTGATGAACTAAAAAATATTTATGGTAAATGAGCTTCAGGATACATTTTCCATGCAAGTTCGTGTTAGACATGTTTCCATAGAAAACATCTAGCAACAAATTGCACTAAAAATGCATTCTGAAGCTACTGAACATTTCTGAGGTTATCCTCAAAAACCTCAGTGCTGTTAACCTCAGCACCGCCACAATCCATCATGAAAACGGCTAATGCAAAATCTACTTACAAGGTAGCAAGTTTCTTGCGAGTTATCGCAATTCAATTCGTCAGGGGACGAAAGTCACTCTCCCCTGGTCAATCGCGAATAACGTGTGGCAGTGGCGTCGCCAGAAAGTTTTGGTGGGGGGGGGGGGCAACCTTTTTTCAGGTCGATTTTGGTGTTTAACTAGCAATTTAACTATACATGTATATGAAAACCCATTATAACATGATACATCATGCATACCAAGTCATGGTCATCATCTTCATTTGTCTAACGCTTATATTAATAAACAACATTTGTAGCTTTTATCTTACTTTTATTCTATTCTTTTCTATTTTTGAATGTATCAGACATCCCAATACAAATTTTACGCCGCTTAACGGAGCCAAATAACAAATACCAAACCAATATAACGTGAATATACCAATCATAAATGCTGTAAAAGCGTAGTACAAGCAGAACAAAACGACAAATGTTGTATCGCCATTACAGCTAACTCTATCGATAATAATCGGCGACAGGGCAAAGAAAGGCTCCCCGACTAACGCCTGGTGACTGAATTGTGAGCAAGTTACACTTAATTCAACGTAAATTTATCACTTAGCTATACCTAAAATACGATTTATCGTCGAATTAAGTGCCCTCAATAACAGCATAAGCCGGACTTTTATCGCCACAAATACGACACATGGCTACTTCGCCCAACTTGCTCATAATAGACCGTACATTTGGATTATCAGCTGTATTTTTTAAATTTTGACATGCAAAGCCTGTGATCAGGCGTTTTGTGCTGCAGAGCGTAACATCGTCTGCGAACCGGCGTCTTGTGCTGCGCGGCACAGCATCACCTGCGATCAGGCGTTTTGTGCTACGCGGAACAGCATCGCCTTCGATCAGGCGTTTGGTGCTGTGCGGCACAGCATCAACGCTCTCGTGAACGTCAGGCCGTTGTTCTGAGCTATCACAGCGCAGTAATTCTCGATGTTCATTCGTGGCGCCAGAACGACACGATGATAGATACATTCATTTGTATTTAGTTTGATGTGATAGATAGGGTACTTCCTATTTAGCGTTGCGAGGCGGCGTTACATTTTTACGGTTTCGCTTAAGACTCATAAATGTAGGTTGTCAACTTTATACTTAGTGGAGGATAAGAGGCTAAAAAACATTAAAGTACAATGTCGACGAATCGAAGACGATGACAACTATTTCGTTATCAGGACGAATACTATTGGTGCGAAAGACGGCGCTGGGACGCTGAACCTGCGACGCTGTGATGCGTCGTGTATTTTCTTTATGTTGGCCTATTGGAATTGGTATTAACACTTTGTATATTTATGAGATTGAAATGCATCTTGTAATGTGTGTTTCGTTTTGATACAGTTAATATAAGTATTTATGTAAAATGTGTCACACCACAAAGCGGCGCGAAATTTTCAAGTTTTTATCCCCATTTCTTAGCGGATTTGAGACCAGCGTCTGATCTGGCGATTTGACCCGAGTAATCGAATGGGACCACTATTTATACGATCGGACAAAATGTACGGGTCGTATTAAGCAACCCCTTTCTTTGACTATGAAAATGGGGGTTAATGCTATACTGCCATTACCATTACTTAGGTTGCGAAATATGCTGCTATATATATTGGATCCAGGAATTGTCATCAAATGAGACAAAACTATTTTTTAGATAGAACAGTCATTGTAATTTTTAATTAATTTAGAGACGCTCGTCTTTTGACTTTCCACATTATCTTGCAAATGGCATTATCAAAATAAAAACAATTTTTTTATTCAAAGTTCTCCACTTAACTCATTAGGTACCACATTTTGAAGAGAACCTAATCGACTCTGAAACATAATCTGAACCC
>JARBER010034991.1:0-12334 GCA_030265075.1 Balanus glandula | reverse complement strand
AGAAAAAGGAGAAGTATGAGTATTTCTCTCCAACGACGAACTGTGGTTCTCAGCGAACTAGCGATGAGGTCTCTTGTCCTCGACATTCTGGTGTCAGTCTAAAAGTGGAACGACGTGAAACGCTTTTTTGAGTATCTATATATTTCATAGCTTTTCATAGCGTGCTCTAATGAGACGCCCTAATTTAGAATAGTCATTAGCTTGAAAGGTTCATAACTTGTATGCATAAATGCTTTTAAAGTAGGCATTGTCGTCAGCAGTGTGAAAACGAAATAATTTGTATTTTGAAAATTGCGTGTGTGGTTCGGTATGTATAAGCAATTTTGAATAATTTTTATATTTTCGATCTTTGATTGAGTTTATTCCTGAAAGTATTAAGTCCAATTTACTGGAACAGGCTTGGGCGACCTGGTTGGTAGTCAGAATTGTGAAAATAAAATAGAGATATTTTGAATGTTAAAGATAAAAAAGATTGCTTAACTAATACTTACGCTGGTAGTGTTTGTTGAGCCACTATTTGTTCATGCGATCTCTCAAAACATCTGCAAGTCGAACGCGACACTGATGAAGACCTCTGGGGACACTAACCGGCGGAGGGGAGAGCGCCCGGCTGCTCCTGTTGCTCGGGATGTCCAGGTCCATGCCGAACGGAGCCGGGGTGCGCGCCAGCAGATACTCGGTGTCGCCGGAGCGGCTGAGATCCGCCACCTCGGCCGGGGGACGCTCGGCACAGGTCGGCGGCCCGCTGGAGCTGCTGCTGCCGCTGAAATCAGTACAGACACGCGTCACACGGAGGCTAAACGGTGCCAAACCAGAATCACACGGTGGAAAAATCATGTTCCGGTCCTTTGCTATAGTAAGCTTTGTAACTATTGTGCCATAATTTTGGTCACGCGCTACTATTCAAGCGGCCCAAAATAAATGTTTATACAATTCAGAGGCCAATTTTTCGAAGTATTAAGCTTGTATTCTGCTACAAGTAAAACCGCACGGAAATATTGTTTACCTCACAATAAATAATTCACATAAAAAAGCTGCGTTTGAATAGGAAAGGGAAAATTAAAGAGAAGTGTTTATACAGCAGAAACATATTTAATCAAGAACGTTTGTTTTAAACTGATGACAATTAAACAATATTCGGTTGTTAAAATGTATTTCACAAGCAATCAAATAGCTATTTTCAAGCTGAAAATTTGCGCTGTGATGGTTACTTTTTAAAACAAATTTATTTTTTTGTTTAAGAAGCTTGATAATGGACTGTAGTATGTAAACCATTACTATAAATATCCCCTATGTTCATTTATTTTAGCAAAAATTGCATGTAAAAGTTTATCTTGAAGCTCATTTACCAAAATATGTTAAAATGCTGATATTTATCAAACAAATTATCTTCACAGCGCAAAATATGCACATAACATCTGCTATCTAGGTTTTTATTTACTTAAATAGTCACAGTGAAATTTATCTTTTAGTTATATCACATTTTTTTCCAAAATAAAGATCGTTCCGTTTGCTAGACAATTTTTTTACCTATAAGCCAGCCGATTTCCTGCTGCTTGAAGGGGGAATATCAACATTGCAAAACATCGTTGACATTGTCATTCTTCCGCCATGCGGTTTCTGTCACGGATGTGCCTCTGATATCTGTCATATCGCAATCGGTGAGACGCACTGGGCTTTCATTCGTTTTGGTTAAACACTTGTTGCCTTGTGGAATAGACCTCTGTGTATATTTTGATTAATCATCAGACACAGCCTAGACACATGTTTCTCCAGTGCACAGGTGAGCTCAGGCCGCTTTAAACAGTTAATGATGGCATAAGATTTACTGCGAAGTCTGCCAGTTACAGAGACCGCCACCAAACAGAAATAAAACAAAGTCAACTACCATTGCTGCATTTACGGGCTAAATGAAAAAAGAACAACCAAAATAATTTTAATTAAGCATAAAGTTAAGCTGACAAGTAATTGTCGTGAAGGCACTCACTTAAGCACTGAGGCTACTCCAATGTCTGAATACTTAATGAATTGAGCAGTGAATCTTGCCAAAGTTTAGAATGATTGATATCGAGCTAAAGCGTTTTATGGAGTACTCAAACTGGATAACTAGCTTCAGCCGGATGCAGCCTGCCATCAAACGGGGCTCGGTAGTTCACTGCAGTTAAGCCCAGTTCACTGCAGTTCAGCCGACAGCTGGTGACATGCCTGGGGTCCAGTTGACTGCAGATCGGCTGACAGGTGGTGACATGTCTGGGGCTCAGTTCACTGCAGTTCAGCCCAGTTCACTGCAATTCGGCTGACAGCTGGAGAAATGTATGAGGTCCAGTTCACTGCAGTTCAACTGACGGCTGTTGACATGCTGGGGTCCAGCTCACTGCAGTTCAGCCCAGTTCACTGCAGTTCAGCTGACGGCTGGTGACATGTCTGAGGTTGATCAGGTCCCGGTGGAGATTGGTAAAAGTGTGGTGAACAGCTGACTTGCTGGAAACTGTCGGCAGCTTGGTTAGAGTTGCGTCAGAAGCGGACTCTTAATCGGTAAATCTGCATTTTTTATGGAATATGTATGGTGTCATCGTGTTCTGATATATCAAAAAGAATAATGGGCAGCAGCCTGACATGCTATCGATGATCGATGTTTTGATACATCTTAGCAGCTCGGTAGAAGACACACAAGACAATACAAGTTACAAATAATTGTTTATAAGTAGCCCTCAGGTAGCTCCGGTACATTGACTGGATTGAACGTTGAACATTGACAATGCTCCTTAAGGGAATCTTGTTGGCATTAATTGTTGCTCGCATGCACATTGTCTTTGAGGAGAGCAATATATCAGCATAGATAATTTAACATGGGCAGAGACTGTCTTGTTTCTGCGAGAGCAGGCTATGTCATAAATCTGTTGGGATTCGAAAAGCTCACTAAATCCTAAGTGACCTGAGGCTAGTTCATCGAATCTGGTTCAACCCACGCTGGTAACTACAGGCATGATGTATTTCACATCGTGCCAGCTTCCAACATAATTCGCTTAAATAAACTGCACTGTCACCTGAATACCGCCTGACTGATCACTAGACGTGACCCGGTCAACCGTTATTTAGGACATCGGTCGGGACGCATATTAAATCGAAAGCAAGGCCATCTATGATTCACAGCCCACTGGAAGCCAGCTGGACCTGTGAGCAGACAGGGACGGGCCTAGGGGGCTGCAGGCGGAATATATAGATATATAATCTTGTGATCAAATACATACATATAGGTATATTTGAATTCCACTGTAACAATATAACAGCGAGTTATCAACGTAGACAATCAAGCTTCCAACTAAAATGAAAACCATAACCGCGACATGATGTGTATTGAAAGAGCTACAGGATGGGTATCTCGGTTTTGACCATTTTTTACCCCCAAATGTAAAACAAATGTTTTTGTAAGCTGTACTCAATCACATTTTTGAAGGTTTTTTAAAAGTTAATTGTTAAGTATGAGAGAACTGAATATGAAAGTATGTACACAACAATGTAAAGCAATATATATTTTTTACTGAACTATGACCTTATATAGTCATAAAGAGTCGATACGAAACTCATGACGGCATTTTCGAAGAAAAAAAATTGTCATTTATTGGACCAGAAACGAACAAATAATTAGATTGTCTGCATTTGTGAGGCAAAACTGTTTTAGGAACATATATTTGTATTTACATTAAACAAAACAGAGAAGTGCATTTTCTGACAGTGAAAGATCACTGTTTTCAATCTGTTCCCTACACTTTGGGCCATTGACCTGACCTCTCATAATTATATTCCATATAAGTTTTGATGTAGCTCTACGGATTTCACTATCGATTACACCAACTTTCTCATATCTAATCTGCCGCACGTGTTCGCTGATTTTCTCTGCTTTCTCGACTGGCATCGAATCTCTATCTAACGAGCGCTCCGTGCCATCTGCTCAGCGCGGCTTCCGGTACCCCGTCTCGCGAGTTGCAACTCTGATCAGCCCACTCCTAAGTACAGCCTCACGCTCCAATCCAATCTGAGTTGGGCTGACATGGCGCGACATCGGGGTGCAAAGGTCACCCTTCCGCTCTTCTGCCCACTGGTATTGCTGAACTCAGCAGACCAGGCCAATGTTATACCATTTCCAGATGGCATTGGCAAGACGACTTCTGCATGAGGACTCAGCTCATCACAGGCCAGGCCGCCATAATGGATGAGTCAAAGCTATTATCCCAAGTCCTATTCTAAGACAACGATCCGCTCATCCACGAGTGTGCAGCAGACTGAAGACTCATTTGGCTCCGTCTGACCATTGTCTCACGACTGCTTTGAGCTCGTCTCAGAAAGAACATTGCTCCATGGTGCCCATTTGTGCGTTCCTCAATTGCCTAGTTAGTTATTATGTGTTCTTGCCTGATCCAAACGTCGTCTCGCTATGATATTTATTGTTATTCAAAACGCTCGGACTAAATTTATAAAACAAATATATTCCATCTCTACTCGAGCCTATCGGAAATGGAGGCACCATCGTCGGCCCTTTTCTAATATGGTTAATTAAATTATATTTTCATAACATTGACATGCAAGATAAATTATCCGTTTAAAAGTGAATTCAAAGCAAAACTATCACTCATTTTGCTGGCCCCTGAATGTATGCAATATGTTTATGCTTAATGCTGCTTATTTAACATGATATCACTCAGAATTGAACGCGCTATCATGTGCACTCGGAGTCCAAATAACTAAGAATTATATTTTTTCGGTAACCAAACCACTCAAAATCATTTCTATGCTGCTGTATTAAACCCCGAAAACTGAAAAGATTTAAGGTATATTCCGGAAACAACCTTGGTTTGATACACAAAACTGACACAAATAACAGGAAAACATCTTTCATTTTCACCAATTTTTTGTTTTTCAAACAAAAAGTCGATATTTTGCGACACATCTTGACCTCATTTAACTGGATTCCTCCATGACATTCATGCTATTATGGTAAATTAGAGCAGGGGCGAAGGCGAGGAGCGCAACTTTTAAACTTGTTATAACCTCTTTGGCTCGAGCCACCCTACTCCTCCCGGATTATTTACCTACTAATAAAGTTTTCCAGATATTGACATGAAACATACAATTTATTAAGCTCGATCGATTCAATGTATTCGTCATAAGTTGGAAAGAAGTCAAAGTTATTTTTTTTAAACAAAACTACGTTTTAATGACGTCATACAAATATATGTTTGATGAAATAACGATGCAGGTATGATTACAAAATCATAGACAATACAGTTCAAGGGAAAATAGCCAATCCAAAACTTCAAAGCCATCAAAAACTCTTAAAGATAACAAGATAAAATGTTAAAAGCAAAACTTATCTCAATACATTTGAAAAAGGAACACATGTGATAGAGCTAAGCATGGACAGTACCTAAACCATCTATCAAGGCAGTATATTTATTTTTGACGAAGTGATGGCTCTCGAAGTGTGACAGAGTGACAGAGTGATGGATCCCGGACGGCCAGCAGTAGGTGCGTTAGGTAACATAACAGCTGACTGGTGAACCTAACCCTGCGCGGTAGGGCGGGGATTCCTATTTCATGTCAACATGAAATATCGCGGTCGCGGAATTAATTACAATTTAATAACAATGCCGCAATCGACTTTTGGTAATCCATGATCGAGGAATCATCGAATCGCAATTTCCGGAACTTTGTGCGGAAGTTGCTTGCAACTATTTGAAATTCCTTGCAGCTTATTATTCCTAAATTGCTCTGGGCGTCCACCGTCTTGGCTCTACCAAGAATGCATGCATTTCGCTTACGTCATACCGACGTCACGTTACAGTAGCAACGTCAGTCTTGTCAACCGACGGGCCCAAAATGCATCCCTCCCAATCCCAGAACTGGTGATTTCGGTTTAGTGTTGTCTGTCGTGTCTATGAACTGTATCGTGCGTTTTTGTGATTTTTTTGGATTTGTGGATCTTTTGGGAAGCACTCAAATCAGGTAAGCTACAGGGTCGCTACATGATTTCGTTAAAGTGGTATGTAATAAAGTGTTTTATTTCTTGTCTTTATTTTGTATCAGTCAATGGTATTAGCTTTGCAATTACTTTCATACGTACATACCTACAGGTCACACAAATTGCACTTGATGATAGTTGGCTCATGCTAGCTGGACAAACTCCAAGTAAACTTTTATCAATTTCTTTACAAAGTTGAGCAAATTTCCGAGCCAGCTACTTGAGGTTTCATTAAAAGGTAACAGCCTTCAACTGGCCGAACTAATGTTGTGGTCACGCATTTTCCTTGGCTAGTGATGTAGCCATTGCTTGTGACTGCTTGCAATTTCTTGTATTTGCTTTGAACTTATTGCTCCGAAATTGCCTCAAATTGCCGCACAAATTTTCCCTCTGAACTAGGCATTACTTTATTGCTGTATTCTGACTCTGCTGGCTTCACTGCGCCCCTTGCTATACAAAATCTTTCAATTTTGTATCAATTACATCTACAAAAAGATCACCTTAAATACAAACAGAGAAAGCGAGATATATCGCGTAAATACTGTATTTTGATTTTTAACCTAATTCAGTTGATTTTCGTAATATTTTCAGTGGAATCAATGAAGTTGACTTTGGTTATTAAAATATATTGTACAAAATGCATGGCGATTCCGGCTTAACAAAACAGGCAAGAATTCTTTAAGAATAATAAGCATGATCTGAAACATATTCTCCGATCATGAAATCCTAGTTAGACAGTCAGACAAGTTTACATTTATACAAGAATTCTGACCAGCCTGTCGTGCCACCACTTGGTGAGTGGTCGAGCGTCTCAGACGGACAGTTCATCAAACATTCAGACCCGGCGCCGCAGTGGAGCGTAATGCACCGGCACTGACCTCTTAGTGAGGCCCCTAATGCAGCCGCGCCGGTCTAAATGTCACACCAGTGGTGACGCACCCGAGGCCTGGAACCGGCTCAATATCGCGAATAGATTATGGCACAGGGACGCTCTGGGCTCTGGTAAGTCATGTGGTGACTTGTCATGGTGAGGCTTATTACATATATTTTTTTTCTTCAGAATAGCAGTTAGTTAATGAATAGCACTTTTTGAACAGTGAACTAGTTAGTGAATAGCACTTAGCAAGTGTAATATTTGTCACAACAGCAATTAAAAGCTGATGCTTCTGACACTGAATACAAGAATGATAGCCATTAAACAACTACCGGAGTATCCTCTAGCATCCGCCGCAGAGCCTGTTGGTGTCTGTCTCACCTCGCAGCTCGTCGGAATGTCTAGGAAGGAAGGAAGGAAGGAAGGTCTTACCTGGCGACGGAGAGCCGGCCCTGCAGCTCGTCGGACGGCCTCCGCTCCGTCTCCGGGTCGTCCGTGTCGCTGTGGCAGCGGCACACGCAGCCGTCCTGGCTCTGTCGGCCGCTGCTGTCCGTGTCCGTGTGCAGCGAGCCCGTCTCGCTCGGCAGGTGCGAGATGTCCACCAGGTCGTCCACCTCAAACGAGTCAGGAGCTGGAACAGGCTGCACGCCGCAGAACGACGTCTCGATCAGCATCTTGTGCGGCGACGGCGAGCGCGACTTGGCCGAGCCGGTCGAGGCGAGGCGCGGCCGCGAGCCGGGCCTCTCTACCGTCAGAGCGTTGCCGTACGAGTCTTTGCGGGGCGTCGTCGAGCGGCGTCTTGCCTCGGCGGCTGTGGGGCTGTTCTCCTGTACGGCGCGGAAGTAGGTGAGCGTGGCGTCCTCGAGGGTGTCGGCCAGCAGCGCGGTCTGTCGGTGAAGAGACGCGCAGTCGGCGCCGAGGCGACTCTGAATCTCCTCGTGACGCAGCTCGCCCTCGCGGAGCTCCACGGGGGAGCGTGGCAGCTGGCTGAAGCTGCCGCTGGTGGCCAGCTCCTGCGAGGATCCGCTGGTGAGCGAGAGGCGACACGCGCAGTCGGTGCAGTCGGCGGCCGGGGAACGCAGTGTGGAGCGCGACGCAGGCGTGTGCGCCGCATCGGAGCGTCGCCGGACGTCGTCGTCGACGTGACGGTGCCGGCGAGTTGCCGCAGACGCGGACCTGCCGAGATTCTTGTGCGTCAAATCGGTCGGAGTGGATGTGTGCGCCGTGTCTGACGGCTGGGACTCCGTGGCTTTGGTTGCACCAGAGCCGAGCTTCAGTGGTGTGCGGTGCTGCTCGGGGATGTCGTTGACGCGAACCCATCCTGAAGGCGTCCCGGGTGGAGTGTCAGCCGACAGCACCAGGTTCTTGTCCTTCGCCACGACCTCAGCCACCTCCTCCGCTTCGTCCTCGGCTAGTGAAGACACACTCTGCAGCACAGCCATCCTCGGCCCTTCGCCTGACTCGGTCGTCTCGGTTGTCGTCTCTCGCTGCTGCCGCTTCAGCCTCGGACTCTGCAGACCCTCGTGCGCGAACTGCGACCAGCTCTTCATCGCAATCCGCTTTGGCGTCCGGATCAAGTTCAAACTGTCCTGCGGGATCAGGATCCTGACGCGCGGCGAGGTCGGCGGGTGCCCGTGTCCCGCCTCCTTCACGTAGCTGCTCAGATCAGCCGGCGTCACCTCGCGTGCTGACCTCGGCCGCTCCACTCCAGCCATACAGCGAAGCTCAGAGACGCGCTGCTCCACAGGAACGATCGGATGCTGCAGTGGCCGCTCCTGGGGCAGCGTGGTCGGCACGTACGGCAACTCGTCTTCATCTGAGTCTGCCTGGCACAGCTGTGTCGCCTCCGCATCCGGACCGACTGGCTCGGACCGCTCAGCAGCAGAGGACTCCTTATCCGAGCCAGAAGAGCGTACGGAACGCATGGAACGGACTGAATGCACCTCGGCGTCCGCTTCGTCCGCTGCGCAGCCAGCAGCCTCGTGTGCAGCAGTGACAGGTGACCCTGATCTTGGTGCTGTGCCGTTAACTCCGTTCATGGAGTCTTCCGAAGGTCTGGAATCTGCCTTCTCATGTGGTGACGATTTGTCCGTCTTTTTGCTGAATGCGTGACTCTCCTCGTCTCTTTTCACGACTGCGCTGTGCTCGAGAGGAGGGAGCACCTTGGGCCCCAGACCAGCGAGCTCGACCGGCGCCGAACGTGGGTGGTCATGCTCTACTGAGGCGGCTCCAAAGTCTCGCCGCAGCCGGGACGGCGACTTGAGAGGCAGCGCCGGCGGCGGCGACTCGCCAGGCGGTCGTTGCGAGCGCTGTAGCAGTGACGAGTTCAGCTCGCGCATCACGTTCCCGTAGCCCTGCACCACCGGCGCGTCCGGACCCTTCCGCTGCCCCGCCTCTTCAGTCACCGAGACGTTATTACAGGTTGACGTATTCGCTGGAGCCGTCTCGCCATCAAAGAACTTGAACTCGACCTTGTTGATCTCATCCTCGAGCCGGTTCTCCAGCGGCGGAGAGCGCGGAGGTGACTGCTCCCCCTCCGCCTTCCGAGGATGCGACATCTTCCGCTTGAAGATGCTCAGGATCGATCCCTTTCCGTCCACCTCCCTCTCCTTCGACTTGCTTCGCGACCGGCTTCGCTCTCGCAGTTCCCGCTTCGCATCGCTGAGGAAGCGGCTGATGGACGACTTGCGTCTCGGTTGCGGCGAGTCGGGCGTCTGGGTCGGGCTGAGGGACTCCTCCCGTCGCCGCTGATTCTGCCCCAAGGACCCCTTCCGCGCCGCGTCGCCCGGAGGTGCCTGCTGCGGTGGCAGCGTACAGGCGCGTCTGTCCTCTGGCGGCGAGGCGCGGCGCAGCGGCGGCGAATCTCGACTCACCGGTGACGAGTCTCGCCTTGCGGGTGACGCGAAGGCCGGGGACGCCACGTGGTGACCGTTGCTGGCGAGGGCCGGCAGTCGCGGCTCGGGCACGCCATCCGGTTCCACCGGCGGCGCCAGCGGCCGACTGCCGCAGAACGACGTCTCCAGCATCGTCCGGTACGGCGACACCGACCTGCGACCGGACGCCGTGGAGCAGAAGGACGACATGCGACTGCTGCGACCGCTGGCCGGCAGGATCAGCTCGCTGCCGGCCGAGGACACCGAGTCCTTCCGCATCGTCATGTGGGGCGCTCCCAGCTCGTCAGTCGCCGCGCGCAGCTCTCCCACCTCCTCCTGAAACCCCCCGTCAGCCTCAGGAGTGGTGGCGCGACTGTCCTCACTCGCCGAACTGCTCGCTTTGCTGACCTGGATACTGACTGGCGGCAGCGCCAGCTTCTGACAGTTGACCTCAGCAGGCGTGACTATCGCGACCACGGCGTTCTCCACGTCCAGTTCGACACTGTGCTCCATGCTGCAGTCGACGCTGCGGTCGACGCTGATGTCCTCGAAGCTGGCGAGTGGGGCGGGGCCGCGCTGCCGCTGCCGCGCGCACAGCTCGGCTCTCTTACGTCGTCCCGCCTCGCTGAGCCGCGCGCCGGCGGTGGCCATCCCGGTCAGCGCGCATCGACGCCGCGCAGCTCACTCAGCGGGCACCTGCCGGCACAGAACAGGGACGTTGAAGATCAGAAGAACATCTCACGCAGCGGGCACCCGCCGGCACATAACAGGGATAGTGAAGATCAGAGGAACACCTCACTCAGCGGGCACCTGCCGGCACAGGGCAGGGACAGTGAAGATCAGAGGAACACCTCACTCAGCGGGCAACTGCCGGCACAGAACAGAGACAGTGAAGATCAGAGGAATACCTCACTCAGCGGGCACCGCCGGCACAGGACAGGGACAGTGAAGACCAGAAGAACACCTCACTCAGCGGGCACCTGCCGGCACAGCACAGGGACAGTGAAGATCAGAGGAACACCTCACGCAGCGGGCACCTGCCGGCACATAACAGGGTCAGTGAAGTTCAGAGGAACACCTCACTCAGGTGGCACCGCCGGCTTAGAACAGGGACGCAGTCAAAATCAAAAGCAAGCCCACAATGAAGCACCTTATTTGGCTGAGAGCCGAGCGGCCAGTTCTTGAGGGCTAATTTACAATGTGAAGGAGCTAGACAAGTTTGAAGGAGTTAGAAGGAGTTTGTTTTGAGTCAGATAAGACTCGCCTGGGACGAGACTCTGCCAGCTGTTCTTCGCCGGCAGTGGCGGAAGACCACAAGGGTATTTCATTTTTAGCGTATGAGCTTGGTACTGACAACAAAATAGCATGCTTGAAATAAGGATAAAAAGTCACATTTACCTAATTTGAAAATAGTTTGTCGTTCTATGCGAACATTTGCATTTGCAAAAATATCGTTTTCATGAAAAATATTCCAACTCGATGTGATTCATAAACAACATTGCGAAACCATGATAGGTACCTATTACATATTGCATATACATTCCATCTCATCACGTAAACAAAGTATTCATGGACGGTGACGTACATATATAGGTTTTTACTCTGACGAGCATCACTCGTGTTTTACAGTTTACCCGTCTGATGCTAGATTGGCTCTAAGAATAGAATGGAGACCAAAGGTCACCCCCTGGCATACCGCACGACAGCCGTATTAACTATGCAGCAGGCGTATCCCCACGACCCGCATAGCCAAAAAAGGGATAGACAATGGGCTCTAAATCAATATGGCCACATCACTGTTCAATAGGGCCTAAGGAGCTTGTCACACGGCTCTTGCATGCAAATCTTCCTCGTTCCTCTGTTTCCGCTAACATGCTTGCTATAGCTCTGATTTTAATTTGTCGAACCTTAGGACGAACTGAGCTGCGTAAATGCTAACAAAACTGCATAAATACAATCACTTTGCACATTCTCAAACATAAAAGACATCAGCAATGTCGCAAAGCAGGCTTGAGTGCTTTAACCAAGACGCATAACGCTTTGTTTCAGGAAACGGTTGCATAGTTAGAGTGGTAGCATATGTGGGTAACCCCTGGAATGGTCATTACTGTGCTCCATTCGACTACGTCACGCCACGTTACGTCATGCCACGTCATATTGCATCATAGTCATAGCGTCATAGCACGCTATATCTGCACTTAGTTAAATACTATACTCCTTATAGAAAAGGTACACTTTTATTTATGCCATTGCTTTTTACGCCAATCCGCTACCGTGTTTAGCTTTGAAGGTATTTTCTGTTAATGCAGTATCTAATACCTACTGCAAAATGAGCTTAAGTGACCGCCATATTTCGCCAAATCTGATATCATCACACTACGTTGCATCACATCTCAGTATACCTTACTACGTGTCACGTCACCTCACCTCACGTTACCCTGTGCCACGTCACATTACACCCGTCACGTGTCACGTCACGTTAGCACGTCCGTGTCACGTCACGTCACGTCACGTCACGTCACGTCACGTCACGTCACGTCACGTCACGTCACGTCACGTCACGTCACG
>JARBER010034770.1:0-12340 GCA_030265075.1 Balanus glandula | reverse complement strand
AGCTTTACGTTCTTCGCTTCATCAATCAACGCCTGGACGAACAGCAATAGTGCGATGGCTGCAGGAAGCTGCTCATTGCTTATCCTTGTGGGCGGCGTACTCGGTAGTGGTGTGAATCCTGATTGTGCTGTTCCCGTACCGGGGGATCATGAATGGCGGGGGTCATCTACTACTTTAATATATGGTTCCTCTGCCGCCAGTTAATTTCGCCATTGACGTGACATGCTGCATGTACGGAAAATGCGTTAGACAGCGGCATCGGAAAATGCTTTGCACATTTCATGGCATTATAATGCTTTTTCCTGCTCGTCATTAATTTTATTTTTGATACAATTGCTGAACTACACTGAAATGTGCCTGGTCTACCGTTAAATAAATGAATTTGACTTTTCTCAAACATTGTTTGGCTCATGGAAGGTTAAAACTTTGTGTTTTTCTCAGTTGTCTTTTAGTATTTTGCAGAACTAATATATGTTTTGGACGCCTACCTTTCCTGGTACGCTAGGTTCGCTGTAGCGTCTGAATATAGCAGAATAAACAATATTTATATCATTTATGGTTTACCTGCATTGGTTCACTTGAGCCTAACATATTTTCATCACCTCTTGTTATATAGTACTAAAAATTATTGTTACATTGGTAGTCATACACTTGGTAGTTCGTAGCAACGATCTTATTTATTGTAACATTTCAAACATTAAGGAAATTTGAACAAAAATGCCGTACATGTTGCGATATCCAATTATGAAGGATACTAGCGATCGTTAATTCCAAAAGAAGTTTACACAGGGTGTTCACTACAAATTAAAACATATGTGAAAGTGTAATTTTTGCTGTGGGTATCATGTTAACACGCCATTAACTAAGGGGGAAGCGCTATTTCCAGACTTTTTCGTTTTAGCCAAACATCGAACAGAGGTATCAGCGTAACTCTTTCAGATACCTTCTTTTGCATCAATTTGACGTCCACTGCACAATAATGTTTTCAATCCGCATGAGTTGTTTTGAGATATAACGATTTTAGTGACGTCACTACACGCGATTTGGGACCAAAATCAGTTAAGTTTTACAGACTGTTCATCTTTTAAGCAAAACTAAGTTTTTAAACGTCATAAAATTGCAAATTGCAAGGGCTACACCATGGCTATCCCGGTGTTTCGTACATTTTGTTTTTTAACCCAAAAATGGCCTCTGCTAAAATCTTGGTTGTGTTCAAAAACCTGTAAGGCTGCCGATATGGGCTCATTGACAGTTTGTGTACGTCGGTAGCTGACCGGGATTGGTGAGAAAAACTGACAGCGACTGTGATGCCAGTCAGAACAAAAAGGCAGATAACTTTTGATTTCTAACTTTTTGTCCCTCCAAATATATAGAAGCTATAAGAGAAATGAATAAGCTTCAAATGGGTAGTTTAATTGTGTCTCTGTGATATTCAGTTAAGGAATTAAATTAATATAAATATTGCTCTTGATGAACACCCTGTATTTACTTGTTTCCATTTTCCAAAAACAGATAAATCCAAAAAAGCAAAACAAAATTGTTATTTCGCCTTTGAATTAATACTTATTCAATATGCGTGTCGCATAAAGATGGCTGTCTACTGCACTTGCTTAATTGCCTAGTCGCATAAAATTAAACATGGGAGCCTATAGGAAACGCGGTGAACGCGGCATCGCCGACCGCGGGATTCCAGCCCCGGGCTTAGGCGTGAATCAGCTAACTTCCCATAGGCTCTAATGTTAAATTTTCCCGCTAGACGACTATGTACCGTGCAGTGAACGGCCACCTTACGACGACGATGAATCACATTAACTACGCCATTATTTTCAGTATTATAGTGCCCTGATTATTTTCCTTGAATAAGATTGACATTTAACGTTGCAAAACACACAGCCCCGTGATGTGTGTTTTGCAGGAATAATGTCTGGGTCAGACATTCCTATAGGACCAAGTCATCGCTCTTCCTGAAACCTTGTTATTGAGCGAATAATAACGAGGTTCCGTCCTTTCAGTCAATATCAGTCAATTTTGCCCATCTGCCTATGGCTTAGTGTGTAACAAAGTTCAGCTATGGTTTTTGCAAATCTTCATGCAAATAAACTAAGTCAGATAAAATGCGAATGCGAATAGCACTAGCTCAAAGTATAAGTAAGCAGCTTTGAATTTTTCTATTCTTGAGGTAGACTTACGTTTTTCATTGTAACTATCATAAGTTTATGTATCTGCCCAGTTGCAAGCTTTTTGCCTTGACTGATTATCTTAACAGAAGCTATTAGCCCGTAAATCACAGTCCGTTGATTGATAATATTTACTGGTATTTTTAAGGCTGGATATGTTTGTGTTGTTATGTAGACTCGATGCGGTAAAATATCATAATTTAAGTTCAAGATGTCAGGTATTTACATACCTCATTCCAGCCGAAGCGCATTTACTCATATTTTTGCTTCCACACAACCACTGTTAACGTAAGCGGTTGTGTCATTTACACATGCTTATGTATCTAAGGGTCACTTCTCAATGTATTTTGGCGTCGTTAGGTTTAACAGTTTTATTATTGAACATGAATTGATTGTTATTATTTACACTAGGACACATTCGTCAATTCTAGTAGGTATTATCGAAAGCACGTCGCAAAACACCAACGTGACACTACAGACTTCAAATGCATGTTATCCAGATAAAGTAACCTCCTCATGGTGAACTTCAGGTCACCGCGAGTTCGGTTATTGGCGCCCGGTGTCAGTGCAACCTTTGCGCTGCTGAATCATAATAATGCATGATTTAACGAACTGCATATTGACAAAAGTAGAATTAATATTATTAAAACTTGAGCTGCAAAGTTGACGTGCAAAACTTAGCACGTCAAGTCGCTCCTACTCCGATCCACGCTGTGTAAACGAACACTGAACAGTGAACAGTGAACAAAAGTGATCACACATCGACCAGATGCATGCAAAAACGTACAGTCGAGTACACTCAGCCTCTCGCCTTAGCACTCGCACAGTCGCACAGCCAACAGCCTCGCATGCAGTGCTAAGCATGCCGTCTGAAAGCGGAGCATTGCAGCCGAGGCGCGAGCTTCCAGCACGGAAAGCTGTATTACCGGCGATCCCCGGGTATGGCGACACACTACTGTCGCCTGGGCAGCCGGGTGGCTCGGAAGCAGCGGAAGAGAGCTCATGCCAGCCGGGCATAATCCCCATCATACAGTAAGGGTCACTGAGGCCTGCGAAGAGGCGACGCGGCGGTGACGGTGGCCGGTCACGGTACACGGGGGAGAGGGATGCACACGGTACACGGAGTAGAGGGATGCACACGGTAAAGGGAGTAGAGGGATGCACACGGTAAACGGAGGAGAGGAATGCACACGGTAAACGGAGTAGAGGGATGCACACGGTACATGGAGTAGAGGGATGCACACGGTAAGGGAAGTAGAGGGATGCACAGGGTAAGGGAAGTAGAGGGATGCACACGGTAAACGGAGAAGAGGGATGCACACGGTAAACGGAGTAGAGGGATGCACACGGTAAATGGAGTAGAGGGATGCACACGGTAAGGGGAAACATTGAACTCGTCGAGGAAAGTTGTTAATAAGAAATCGTCGAGAAAATTTGTTAAGAAATCGTCGAGAAAATTTGTTAAGAAGAAAGGGTTACAGGTGGTACACCACAAGACTGGTAAATCGTGACAGATGAATACAGGGATGTCCTGTACGGAGACAGGTCCGCCCCTGTGGCTCATGAGTAGGAGAGCGCTGGACCTCTGACCTATACCGGTAGTGGCAAGCCGAGTTCGAGCCGCCTCGGCACTCGCTATTTACCCCTTGATTGGGATGACCTGAGACTGGCAGGGGTCGCTTTAAATTTCAGTATGACAGAAGGCGGGGCGGACCGTTTCCAGGTTTGTCGGGACTGTACAAACGTCGCCTCTAAATTATTTATGACACCAGGAATAGGGCGATTGGGTGGTAGGGTTAAGGCATGCGCATAAAGTTATTCTTAGCACGGGTCGTCATGTCAGTATTGCATTAGTTTAAAGCATTCGGAATAAAACAGAAAAAGACCAAATATATCACGTTTAATAGCTAGAACATTTTAAAGTCGATCGCAGCAGATTTGTCTACTTTTTAAAGTGGAAAAAATGAAGAGAAGAAGATAAGAGAGGAAGAGTCACACTACAGGCAAGCGATATCTCTACACAATCAAACAGCTAATACTGGCTCAGCCCTCTTCACGACACTATAGCGACACTCGGCAGAGGACGTTCTTTAATAAAAAATAATCCGTCCAAGCGTACTTACCATCGGCGTCCTTTGCTTCCAGGCCACTGGCTTCAACCACCACCAGGTTAAGTATCACTATTGGTGGCTGAAATAAAAAAAGCATTTCAAAAATACTCTGGTCGTATCCATCAAACTTCCTACTAATGGCCGTTTTCATGGTGGATTATTGCGTTTAAAAGATGGCCTTTTAAGACTTAACCATTTTTAAGAGCTTTCGTGTACAAGTTCAGTATATTATACCTTCCTAGAAATAAATAACTGATAAAGCCAAAATCTTATTAAACATTTAAAGAATCTCTCTCTCCCTCTCTCTCTCTCCCCCTCTCTCTCTCTCTCTCTCTCTCTCTCTCGCTCTCTCGCTCTTTCGCTCTCTTGCTCTCTTGCTCTCTTGCTCTCTCGCTCTCTCGCTCTCTCGCTCTCTCGCTCTCTCGCTCTCTCGCTCCGATATAAATAACGAAACTGTTTGAAGCTGGATGAATGTTGAAAAGATTGTTCAACCGCTTTTGATTACCCATCAACGTATGTTAGTCAAACGATTGCAAATGAAAGTGTAAATATTCTCGAATAGCGTAGAACACGGCTCAAATTTTGTTCGAATTGCATTTGTGTCCTTATATAATGATCAAACAGCAAATGCGAACATTGCAACTTGCGCTCGCGAGTGCACGCGTGTGTTTGATTCGAGAATGTATTGCTCTAAATGTATTGCCAAACCGTCAGGCTGGTGACGGCTGCCGTCAGACTGGTGACGGCTGCCTTCAGACAGGGGCGGCTGCCGTTAGGAGGACGGGACGGGTCGAGAGCGGCCTATCACAGCTCAAAACTGTCCGATTGGCTTACTCCGTCGCGTTCTCATGTCCCGTCCGCAACAGCTGAAGGCGCTCCATTCACCGTCCCTGCCTCCCCTCACACCGAGCTATCACGTGACGCACTCACAAAGTCCCCGAAAAATTCCCCGACGAAATTCATTATAATCTTTCTCCAAACTGCTTTGCAATATTTAGGCGATAGGGGAAGGAAGTGCAAGTTGAGCCATGTTTTCTTTTCCGATGAACTGGAAGAATATTGCAAGAAAACTGAATGATCTCGCCATTTACTTGTAAGGAATATTATTCTAGAAATCCAGGCTACATGTATGTGACTAAGACATAAAACAGCGGAAAAGTGTCTTCATTTACAACACTATTCGTGAAGGTAAAATTTTGATGTTTGTCACCTATTTCTTCATATCACAAATTTTTCCATTATTATTTCAATGTCCGATTGCACAATGCACATATTACCCCCATGCATCAGACTAAACGTGCCACGTAACTGCTGGTAACGTAACGTATTGTAAATGTTAGGAGTCCTCTTCAGCTTGTATTTGGCCAGCCACTTATCAAACACCGCACAATGTGCCGACAGACCCGCGTCCGCCCACGTCCGGCGACCCCGCCAGAATGACCCGCGCCGGCCTGCACATCCCTCACGGCGCCGCCCCGACGCCCGCATAGTACAGACACGTGCCACCAGGCGGCGCACACGCAGGCCGGCCGGTGACTACAGATCCCAACATCAGGCAATTAGGCGAGCTGCAGTGGACGGCCACCATTAAGATAACGTTTGTTTTGAATCCGCCATTAAATGGGAACAGCAAGAGATCCAATTGAATTTCCGAAATCATCTGAAAACGTACACTTATGGTCACTGTCCAGGGGCAGAAGAAAAAGGCTGTTTTTCCTAATCTCAGATGAAACGAAATAGCTCATCGGCCAATCAAACACCGGAAGAGAGAAAGCCGTAGCTCGTTTTTTAAGCCTAATAAAATACGTGCACTCTAAAATGTGTATAATATTAGATTTATGCCAATATACATCACTAACTTGCTTTCCGCCTACTACAATCCTCCGTGCTTCCGCCCAGTATGCATTACTCTAAGGCGGCGATACTTGTTGTGTTTTCAGAACGAGACAAAGGGTCTGTTCGGCAACTGGTCCAACGACCCGTCGGACGACTTTGTGTTGCCTGACGGCTCCCAGGCGTCGGTCGACGTTCTCAACTCAGAGTCACTCTACGACAAGTTCGGACTGAAGTGTAAGTCTCCGCGTCGTCTCCAGGCAGCGTGTTGTTTGATGTTTCGTGCTACAGTGCAGACCGCATAACTTATTACTACGTTGTACACCACTGATGCAGACTGCGCTAAGCATGGAGCTTGTTAGCTAAGACCGCACTCGGTGCGCACAAATTTAAGTTATGCTATCCGTTATGCATACCCATCAATCTAACGCGTTTCCCTCGCTCTCATGTTCAGGGCTTCTGGATGACAAGGAGGACCCGTACAAAGGCGGCTCGCTGTTCTTCCACGAGAACGGCCGCTCGTCCAGCAACTACTACGACCCGCAGTTCCTGCCCGTGTTCGACAGACTGCCCGACATCCCCGACAACAGGTGAGGCAGGGCCGACAGGGTCACTGGGCTATGGATAAGACACGTTTCCAGAAACGTGACCAGTTATATTAGCTGTGTCGCTGTATGACTTCTATCGAATTCCTTATCATACCAAGCTCATCTGAACATCGCTGTTCTGTCGCATGAATATTGAGAGTTTGGCTTAACACAACGCGAAAGAACAACAAGAGGAACAATGCAAAATCATATTAGTGGGACGTGTCTTATTGGCGAAATATTAGTTAATATATCTATATTTGTATTTTTCGAATTTGCATACTTTTATATGAGCAAAGGCTATTTAAAAACGATTGATAAAGTTTGGCTTAGCCTCTATCTGAACTAACCACTAACCTGACAAGCCCTTTAATCTGATGTGACATATTGTATGACCTCTGATCTGACATCTGACCTGCTCTTTGACCTGACCTCTGACCTGACCTCTGACCTGACCTCTGACCAAATATCTGACCCGACATCTGAGCTGCTCTTTGATCTGACCTGACATCACATAGGTCAGAGGTCAGACGGCCTGACCTCTGACCTGATATCTAACCTGACCTCTGGCCTGACTTCTGACCTGACCTCTGACCTGACATCTGATCTGACATCTGACCTGACCTCTGACCTGACCTCTGGCCGGACTTTTGACCTAACTTCTGACCTGACCTCTGACCTGACCCGTGACGTGACCTGTTTCTCCGCAGTACGCTGACCCCAGAGGAGGTGAAGCGGGTCTGCGGCAGCTCGTACCAGTGCTCCTACGACTTCATCATGACCGAGCGGCGCGATGTCGCCGTCTTCACCAAGTTCTACCAGGATGAGTTCGTCAACATTAAGTCCACTGGACTGGAGACAAGTCAGTAAATAGTAATTATCGGGTGGTAGTACAAAGTATTTTTGGTTGAGCTTTAGTGAATAGAACACACTTTGTAATGACAATTACCGGTAATTATGACTCACATGATCTCATATGAGATGATACATATCATGTGTAGCGCGGGAAATCATACATGTGAAGAAATACCAAAGGAAAACATGCTAAATATTAACATTGTCGATGTTAGTCCTAGTTTCCTCATGATTTAACTCAGTGTAACCCGGTGACCCAGCGTGACGTTGACCTCTGCTGTGTCCTCTGTTGGCCAGTCACGTCGTGCGGGGCGCTGCCGACGCCGCAGAACGGCCGTAAGAACACGTTCGCCTTCACGCCCGGCACGATGGTGAAGTTCGAGTGCGACCCCGGCTACATCCTGGTGGGCGAGGCGCGGCGCTGGTGCTACGCCTCCGGCGACTGGAGCTGGCCTGAAGACGGCGAGGTCAGCTGCATCAGTGAGTACACTGCCCGACGGATTCGGCAATGATCATAGAAGTTTAGCACATACTTGCAAAATGTGGAGTGCAGGAAGCATGGTATGGTTTCATGATTTATACCCATGAGTTTTTTTAGTAGGTAGACTAATTTTAGCTACATTGAACTATTTTTCAAATACTAGTCAGTACCGATCGTCATAATAATGCAGGTATGTATTGATTACTAACTCTAAATCGAAATATGTTTCGGTAGAAATCGTATGCAAAATGTGATTAATTTGAATTTATTTTGCTCTCGTCTGTCGATCTTAAGTAAAAACTGCATTTTATGTGCGGAAAATTGTTGTTTTCCTTTAACGTCACAGCTTTACACTGCCCGCTTCTATGAAACCTTCAGTTAATCAGTGCGGCTAACACACCGGTCGCCCCCCCCCCCCCCGCCCGCAGGCGGGTCACATTACACACCCTGTTACCTCTGGAGCCGTCAGGTTACCCGGTCCTGTTCCTGCCTTTCCTGATATGAAGTAAAGTAATCTTGGCTTCGGCCCGACTGATGACACGCTCCCCCACCGCAGGCGAGTCGCAGTACAAGACGATGTACGTGGGTATCCAGACGGGCATCGTGTTCAGCATCTTGATCCCGGTCGTGGCGGCGCTGGTCTGCTTCGGCTGCCACCTGAAGTCGCAGGCCGACGACATAGAGCGAGAGAACCTCGTCGACAACACCGGCCACATGCCGCGGGGGCAGGTCACCAACACCGGCTACATGCCCAGAGGGTAAGCGAGTGCTGAACACCGGGTGGTGGTGACGCTTATTTCATGCGTAGTAGCTTCCTGATAATCTGACTCGCTAATGTTTTGTCTAAAGCGTAACATATTGCGGATACAATTTACAAACATATAGTACCTTAACTAACTCGAAGCATAGTTTACTACATAATTGGGATATTGTTAAAATATTATACTTAAGTAGATGTAGATTGTAGATTCCACTCGCCAATCGATCAACCGTAGGTGCTAAGGTTATTTTCAGGATTGTTTCCGGTCGGCTAATATTGTGCCTCGCAGACGTGCGTTGTAGCTGTGTGCGTCAGGCTACAGATAGCTGTATCTCACAGGTAGTGTGGGTACACTGGGCTAGTAGCCTAGTAGCGCGCTCTGTAGACGTCGTGCTGTGTTGCTGTATAGCCCAGGCTACAGAGTAGAGTATACTAACCTGACCGCGCTGCCCCGCCAGGTCGGGTCGCAGCGGCAGCTCCTCGGAGCCCTCGTCCACGGCCAAGCCGCCGCCGCCGCCGGCCGCCAGCCAGCAGCAGCCGTTCGGCGCGCCCGGGATGGACGGCTCGCCGCGCGCCGAGCGGCTCGAGATGCCCGTCCGCTACGAGTCCTCCTACTGAGCGGACACGGGGGCGGCGGGCGCGGACACGGGCGCGGACACGTGCCGTGCCGACGGCCGCTGTATGGGAGAGACTCCGCCCGCCGCGGGCGGTGTACTGTCAGGACAGCGCCGTTGTGTGCATGGGAGAGGGGGAGGGGGGATATGAGCGCTTGATGTGAGCGGGTGAGGTACTGTGTATGGTATTGATCGTATTAGCTCGCCCGAGCTGTCGCTGGCAAAGCATGAGTGACTGGTGTTTGTTGAACCGTGTAATCGCGAGCAACTCAGTTGTTGGTGTTCTGTATCCATTGCATCTTCCTTGGCTGGCTCACACGAGTCATGGTAGGTGATCGCTTCATGCTTTTGTATTCACTTTTTGTGTGGCTTTCTCTTTTCCACTATCATCGTTTTAGCGGCTTTTGTTTTGTGGAACGTGGCGTGGGATATCGGTTTCCTATGTGGAGCTGATGGGAACCACTGAATTTAGTCTGCTTAGATGGCTACCGGCTTCTTACACTTATCAGATCAAAACACCACGGGCATTTTCTCCGGGCAATGTATGTACATACAGGTGTATAGGCGTTCCATATGGTCTCGCCACGTTTGATACGAAAACACTAGCTGATTCCTATTGCTGCCCGTGTGAGTCATTATTTTACTATTCGTCAAATTCTTTCACATATTGTGTGCAGCACTGGTTTCACACAAATTGAGTTCTCGTTGTATCAATCAGACAAGAGGTTTAGTTGTTAAAATGTTCCAGCTACATAATTTGTAGCTACCGCTAGTTCGGGTCTTCTGAGTGTGACTTTTGTCGTTACCTTCGAGTGCTTTTGTGTGATGTGAAAGTCATGTACATGTTTCCATCGCCGTTTTATATATGAAATGATTATTTGACTGATTGCATGACCCGTTTTTAATAATAAACGCACGGTCAGTATTTGTACCGTTCACGACACCATATGGGTTGGTGGATTTGTTTGGTCGAATATCCCTTGATGATCGCATGTAATGATGCACCAGACGGCAGACAATTTGAGGTCTGCAAGAGCCAATAACTTAGTTGAAGTCGTTCCGGGGGAGGAGTGATAAGAGCCTGATTCGAGGGCCGTCAGAACTATTTGAGGTTGTGGGTGCCAACTTTTTGTCAAAGGCTTCTTTTCGGCAAAACAAAAGACTCCAGTAAATTTTTATCCGTATTCGCTTCTACCGTCAAAGATGTGGAAAACTGGTGATAGTGATCTTATTCTAATTCAAAGCTGAGTGATCGTGTAAAAAGTTGGGAGGGGGAGGGGCGTCGACCTCACAGCTCCAAAGTTGGGGAGGGGGCGAGTGACCCCATTACCTCCACGGTTTCAGCGTCCCTGCCTGTGACGCTGGAACCGACGTCCAGGCTCCTGCCACAAGATTCGCAGGATTTTAACATTATCCCGAGGGATTGGGGTGGGGCCAGCTTATGGGTCTAACCCCACATATTTGTCGGCATCTTCATTTGGTGTATTTGCCGAGAAGTTGTAGAATCACATCAAAACTCTATCTATGCTTCAATTATAAGTACGCTTGTAGTTATTATATGATACCGATTTAAGAAAATGCGATTAGTGCTACATAATGTAATTTAATTGCTAGCATATACAAATAAAAAGGGTGAACTATATAGCTTAACAAGGACAGTGTAAGATACAAGCTATTGTTGATTCTGATGATATTGCTAGTGAGCTGCCTTACATCCAGTCTCTTTCCGACAAAAAAACAAGCTATTCTCTCAGTTCCTCAATAATTTTTCCGTAGGTACATCTTTTTACGATAAGTTTCCCTTTTTTTACTTAGTTTATTTAGATACATCACGTTGTGTTCGCAAGGAGCACTGATAGCAATTAATAATTAAATAAACTTTTTACTAGACTTTCTCATTAAAGTAAACAAATTAAATACTACAAGTTAGGTATGTCAATATGAAAATACCTAATTAATTTATTTTAATATTTAGTTAGTCTATTTCAAGGAGAAGGTCGAGCAGAAAGCTTACTTAATTGATAATTAGTTTATTTAGTTGATACACGTAAACTGCCTAAGTATTCAGAATACCATTTTCCCTTATTGTTCACAGAAAGCTTGTTAGCTTGTGACTTCTAACGTCAGTGCTCATACTAATAATCGCTAATCAGCACACAGCAGTGGGCGTAGCCGGCATAGCTGGAGCTTTTCGGAAAAAGCTGGTGAGGCAAAATGCTATATTGAATGATTTTGTGTGGGGTAGGCACTAGGTAAAGCTAAAAAATGCCAATCAGTATAAGTATTTATATAAGCTATTATTGCAAGGTTAAGGAGGAAAATGGTATTTTTAACGCCATGAAACCTTCAAATCTGACAAAGGTAAAGTTGGTGGGGCAGTGTCCCCGCCATTTTAATAGGAAATTTCGGGAAATTCCACCCATGGTAGGGCCGGCATAGCTTTAAAAACTGCAGCTCTAATGGTCACATGAAAATACGCAACATTTCTCTAGAATCGGAAGTGCCCTCTATAGCATTTTCTTCAGAACAAAAGTTCCTGATCACGATATTTCTGCGCGAAAGTTCGCGGAAAATCAAAAGCCAGCAAATATTGCGGCGAGGAGTGCGGTGCGTTTTGAATTTATGGTATTTGTATGATACTTTAGCATTTTGGCAGTTCAGATTTGAAAGGTAAGGATGCTTGAACACTAATGAGTGGATATGTATCTGTTTAACTTTACTCAGAATGCCTTCGTCCCCCTCAACTTTTGCGAGGTGGCGTTACCATTGGCCGCCCTTGGCTAGGCCTTGGTCACCTTGGCTAGGCCTTGGCATATATTTTGCATTGACACTAGCCAACTACCATAGGTGTAACTTTATGAAATTGATTGGGGGGGCTCAGCGGCCAAATATTCATTACTATTGTAACATTATGTAGCTAAA
>JARBER010034549.1:0-10747 GCA_030265075.1 Balanus glandula | reverse complement strand
CGCCATGCCAACCGAGTGAGGAGTTCGAGCCAAATAAATCTGCGATACCGACCTCTCATCACATCGACACCGGCAGCGCACCACCAACCTTCGCCAGCCCAAGGAGACTGCCGCCCGAGAAACTCGACGCCGCAAAAGGAGCATTCAAGACGCTGTTAGACGAGGGGATCATCCGTCCATCTGACTCGCCCTGGGCCTCGCCACTACACATGGTACCGAAGTCAAAACCAGGAGAATGGAGAGTAACTGGAGATTATCGGGCCCTGAACTCCAACACCAAACCTGATCGCTATCCGATTCCGCACATCCAAGATCTCGGCGCACATCTTCATGGCAAGAAGATCTTCTCCAAAATCGACCTCCTCCGCGCCTATCACCAAGTCCCCATGAACCCTGATGACATCGCCAAAACCGCCGTCACCACGCCATTCGGTTTATTTGAGTACCTGTACATGCCGATGGGCCTACGCAACGCCGGCAGCACCTTCCAGAGAACCATGGACTCCATCTTCAGGGAATGCAAATGCGTCTTCGTCTACCTGGACGATCTTCTGGTCTACTCGGAAGACGAAGAGCAACACGTTCAAGACCTCAAGACCATCTTCGCCCTCCTGGACAAGTATCGACTCAAGATCTCCCTCGAAAAATGTAAATTCTTCCAGACTGAGATCACCTTCTTGGGACACCACCTCAGCGCCGAAGGAATCCGACCTCCCGACGACAAAATCGCTGAAATCAACGACATCAAGACGCCAACGACATCAGCTGAACTTCGACGCTTCCTGGGAATGATCGGTTTCTACCGGAGAATGATTCCTCAGTTCGCCGACATCACACACCCACTCACCGAGCTCATCCGTCTGCACCCGAAGTCGGAAGAACTCCCCTGGACCGTGACGGAGACCGGCGCTTTCAACGCTGCAAAGGCAGCCCTGCAAGACGCCTGCCTTCTGGCTCACCAAGTCCCTGGCTGTGACAAATATCAACTCGTGACAGACTGCTCCACCGTCGCCGCGGGAGCGGTGCTCCATCAAATCGTCCACAACGAGCCTGTCCCAATCGCGTTCTTCTCACGAAAACTAAGTCAGCCTCAGACAAAGTACTCCACATATGACCGAGAACTTCTAGCAGCCTACCTCGCCGTCCTCCACTTTAAACATCTCATCGAAGGCCGAAACGTCACCCTCATCACCGACCACAAGCCGCTCGTATCAGCATCCAAGAGCCAGCATCTTGCTAAGACCGACCGACAACAACGTCACTGGAGCATTGTCCTGGAATATATCACCGGCGTTGAATATCTCCGAGGAGTGGAGAACGTCGTCGCTGATTTCCTCAGCCGTCCGATCCAAGCAGTCACCATAGACGCTCTCGACCTCAGCGCCATCGCCGAAAAGCAAGGTGAAGATCCAGAAGTCCTCGACTACTTGGACCGCCTCAAGCTCTACCCACAGCCCGACGGAAAGACCCTGCTATGCGACACTTCCACACCTCATCCAAGACCATTCCTCCCTGTCGCCTGCCGCCGACCTATCTTCGACAAATTCCATAACCTCTCACACCCTGGAGTGAAAGCCACACTCAAACTCCTGACTCAGCGCTACTTCTGGCCGGACATGCAACGTGAAATCCGAGGCTGGGTGCGCGAATGTCAGAACTGTCAAGAAGCAAAAGTCCACCGACACACCAAGAAACCCTTCGCATCATTCGACAAGCCCTGTTCCCGATTCGAGGTTGTACATCTCGACATCGTCGGTCCTCTTCCGCCATCACGAAGCCGTGATCAGACCTACACTTCGCCTGATCGGTACCTCCTCACCTGTATCGACAGAGCCACCCGATGGATTGAAGCCATCCCACTGGACAAGATTACGGCCTCAAACGTGGCTGCCGCCTTCATGGAGATCTGGGTGAGCCGCTTTGGCGTCCCTCTAGAAGTCGTCACGGACCGTGGTTCCCAATTCGAAGCTGAACTCTTCCACCATCTGTCCGAAATCTTGGGTTTCCATCGTATCAGAACAACAGCATACCACCCGCAAGCCAACGGCATGGTAGAAAGGTTCCATCGCACTCTCAAGACTGCAATAGTCGCCCGGAAAGAAGAATGGTTGCAATCCTTACCAGTCATCCTCCTAGGCCTCCGAACTATCCCGAACGAAAATAGCCTGTCCCCATTCAACGCTGTGACTGGAACACAGATCCTGTTCCCGAAGATCGCCATCGAGCCCCAGTCTTCTCAGTCCCAGCACGCTTACATCCGCCAACTCGCCAAGCACATGACCCAGATCGACTTCGCATCACTCTCCCAGGGTCATCATCATGCTGAACGACCAACCTACCTGCCTCCCGAGCTGTCGACGTGCACACATGTCTGGGTGCGCATCGACCGCGTACGACGACCGCTCTCAGCGCCCTACATGGGGCCCTTCGCTGTCGTCAAACGCACCGCCCACTGGTTTCAAATCCGACTGCCTTCAGGTCGAATCGACACCGTCTCCATCGACCGCCTCAAGCCCGCTGTCTTCCCAGTCACCGCTGAAGTCGGACCTCATCTCGACAACGTCGCCGAACGCGAGGAGACCGAGGCGGTCTCCGAACGAACGCCTCAGCCGCTGCCTGCCTCCGAGCTCCCGCGTAGTCAAACTCCGCGTGTGCATTTTGCTCCTGAACCAACTTTTGTATATTTTTAATTTCATATAACGCTCCACTCAGAGGGAGGGAGTATTTGTAGTGTGAGACGCGCCGTCGCCGCCGCCAGCCGGGGTGCGACCCAACACCAGAGCGGCCGCCGGCCGCCGGTGCAATACGAGCATGTCATTGTCCGCCACGGCCCAGCTCGGCGCCTGGCCAGACTATGTCTTTGTACTTTCAGTCGTCCTGCAACCGCCGCCCAATACACAGCAGTGAAGTGTGTCTGTAGTAAAACCTTGTAGTGTGCGTGAGAAGGAAATCGGAGTCGAGCAGACATTTACCAAAACACACGTGCGCTACAAGTGCGCACATGCAACGGTACAACACCACTGGCTTTTGGAAAAACGTCGGTTCACTTGTCTCTAACCAAACACCAACTTTGACCACAATCGGCTCAACCATTCCTGAGCGATGAAGTAGGGATGTGCACGTGCGCACGTGCCGAGGCACATTACCCCTAACTTTTGGAAAAGTATCAGGTGAGAGGTTCCTATCCCTATACCGAATTTGAACACAAACGTCTCAGCCGTTTCTGAGATATAGAAAAGAGGTGTGCACGTGCGCACGTGCAGAGTTATTCCACCCTGACTTATAGAAAAGTGAAACATTAGGTGTCCCTAACTACACACTAACTTTGAACACAATCGACTCAGCCGTTTTTGATATTTACAATAGGGGTGTGCACGTGCGCACGTGCAGATAAACCCCACCTGAACTTTGGAAACGCATCGGCTGAAAGGTCCCTATCCACACACCAAATTAGAATACTATCGGCTTAGCCATTCCTGAGATATAGAATAGGGATGTGCACGTGAGCACGTGCAGAGTTACCCCATCCCTGACTTATGGAAAAGCAACACCTAAGGTATCCCCAACCACACACCAAATTTGAACACAATCGGCACAGTCGTTGTTGAGTTGTTGATAAAAACTGCTTTTCAACATCCCGTATGCGGCACGTGCCACGCGCAGTGGTAGTCACCCTCATGGATTGTCACTAGTGTCGAACAGGGTAGGTTGGATGGGGCCACCCAGCAAAGAAGACCGCTTGTCAATCGGAAGTGAGGTTGTAAAGATATTAAGCTCTCAAAACCGTCGCCAGGGCCGGGCCTGGTTGGGTCGGGCCGCTCATACTCAGATTTTTCTCATAAACCACGGAAGGACGAGCGAGCGCTTCGCGGTCGCTCGTAATAATGTCTTAAAACATTTAAAATACATGTCTGACTTAGATGAAACTAGTTGTTCTGAACAGAGAATCAATTGCTTTAAAAGTGTACCAAGTATCATATTCCCATATGTTACCAACACAAAATGATAAACCCCGAAACTCAGCGCGTGTTTTTTGGCCCACGCCCACCATACGTCAGTCACATCGTATGCTGGTTCATCATACGTTAGTGGAGTCGTCACATGCTGACTCATCATGCGTCAGTCCCATTGCATGCTGATCCATCAGACGTTATTCACATCACACCTATCCGTCATACGTCAGTCACATCACATGCTGATCCATGATTCCTCAGCCACATCACATGCTGATTCATCATACGTCAGTCACATTACATGTTGATCCATCGTACGTGAGTCACATCACGTGCTGTTGCATCATACGTCAGTGGCGGCAATATGTCCCTATCGGCGTTATCGCGTGACAATCAGGCGGTGGGTGGCGTGGGATTACCAGACAGCTGCATGTTGCCATATCTGTGTATACTGCATAGTCTGTATAATGTTTAGCTTAGATAGACGTGTCTAGGAAATGCTAAAATGAACCAGAACAGGGCTTAATAATGAACCAGGGAAATCATGAAAAATACATAAAGCTCAAATATGAGCCACTTTGTATGTGACCTAGTGAGTCGTGCGCTGCTGAGCTGAGCAGCCAGGGAGATATACCGAGGGATGTGGTATGAAGGGGTGATTGTGGCGTCCCGAGCAGAGTGACCAAGGGAGATATACAGAAGGATGGATGTGGTGGTATGAAGGGGTGATTGTGGCGTCTAACGGGGCCGGCCCGGCGGCGGCACTGCTGCGCGTGGCCGCTCTACTGACGACGGCAGCTGGTCGGCCCATGTGCCGTCCCCCTCTATCAGCTGAGCGGCGACGTCCGACGCGAGGGCTCGATAGCGGAGGGTGACGCGGACAGCGGCGTCGGTGCGCGGCGCAGGCGACGTACGCCGCGTCGGCCGGCGCACCGTCCGGGTCGAGCAGGTCAGCTGAAGGGCAGTGACCGGCGGCACGGCGGCGGTACCGGCGGCGGTGGCGGCGGTCACTCGGCTCCACACAGCGCTGCAGACGACACCGCACCTCGCTCCGGAAACTGAGCCATGGAGGACACCAAGGAGCAGCAGCAGCCAGGGTGAGTGGTCACAACGGGCCGGGTGAGATGTCACGACAGGCCGGGTGAGTGGTCAGAACAGGCCGGGTGATTGGTTATGACAGGCTGGGTGAGATGTCACAACAGCCAGGGTGAGTGGTCATGACAGGCCGGGCGAGATGTCACAACAGGCCGGGTGAGTGGCCACAACAGGCTGGGTGAGATGTCACAACAGGCTGGGTGAGATGTCACAACAGGCCGGGTGGGATATCACAACAGGCCGTGTGAGACGTCACAACAGGTCGGGTGAGATATCACAACAGGCTGGGTGAGACATCACAACAGGCCGGGTGAGATATCACAACAGGCTGGGTGAGATGTCACAACACGCCGGGTGAGATATCACAACAGGCCGGGTGAGATATCACAACAGGCTGGGTGAGATATCACAACACGCCGGGTGAGATATCACAACAGGCCGGGTGAGATGTCACAACAGGCCGGGTGAGATATCACAACAGGCCGGGTGAGATGTCACAACAGGCCGGGTGAGATATCACAACAGGCCGGGTGAGTGGCCATAACAGGCAAGGCGGGTGGTCACAGCATGGCCGGGGATTAGACTAGTGGCGGATATAGAGAGGAGGTATGGCGCCGTGCCCAACCCAAATGCAAGCCACGGAGGGGCGCTTATCACAGTGGGGGCCCATAGCCAATCCAAATGACTGGAGTTGATTTTCACTTCGTTTTTAATCAAATTGCAAGTGCCCACTCTGCCCCCAAAGTGCCCACTCTGAATACTGGTTCCGCCACTGGAGTGACCCCAGCAAGCATGCACAGCAGCATGTGATAGATTATAATTGGCATGTAGAAAGTCGGCCTGACTGACTGTGCGTGATACTGGAAAGTTAGCTCCAAAGCCGAGATTTAAAATACCCTCACCAAGCATTGGCGTGAATGAGAAGATGCAGATATTATTGCGTAAATGAGAAGATGCAGATATTATTTGCATGCTTCATTTTATGAAAGGCCGGCATCCGCCCACTGCATACACACCTAACGGCATATTGGCAGAATGTACATACATACGTATCTGATTGCAGGGAACTGGCTGAAATGTCTGGAAAATTAGAGGGAGGGAGCAGTTCAGTTGTGTCCGAGTCAAAAAGAAAAACTACCCGGTGGCTCTTAGCCGAGTGCAATGGATGACGAGTGACGACCTATATAGTTGCCGTTGACATAGTGATGACTAGTGCTACCCGTACACTCTACTGGACAATTACATATAAATTGCATTGGTGAACGACAGTGATAGTCAATTTGAGATTGATAACTCCTATTACCCGTGGCACACCAGAGTTACTTATAGGTAAAAGTTTTTACCTGTCCTTCTACTTATATAAGTGGTACTTGTCAAAGAAGAGCCCTGTCGTACCCGACATACTTTCGTGGTGCTTGCCAAAAAACTGAAGTTTACGAAAAGTTTCGGCTGAGAGGCTTCTATCCACAGAGCAAATTTGAGCACAATCGGGTCAGCCGTTCTTCAGATATAGAACAGGGGTGTGCACGTGAGTATCTTCAGAGACACCCCACCCCACCCCTGACCTTCGGACAGGTTGCATCTGTGTCCCTGACTGCAAACACAATTTAAACACCATCGGCCCAGGAGTTGTGGAGTTTTGCGAGAAAATACTTGTTGTCACCTTTCACGCGGCATGCAGCACGCGCCACGTGCAGCACCGCCGACTGGAGCTTCTTTAGTCTACCGAGCATGATCTTCCATTCATTTCTACTTTACATCGTATTGCCAGCCTTGATCGCTGCCATCAAATAGGCCGATGACATATTGTATACAGCGAATACAATATGGGTTATAAGGTACTTTTGAAAGTGCAAGTATTAGGATATGCAAGGTATACGTGCTACCGATAGAAACAGCTTGCATAGTGAAGGCCGACCGATTCTGCACATGTAAGTGTTGTTGCCTTGTCCGTGCGAGCTGTGATTACTGATACAACGGTCCAGGAAGGTAACTTCGCACGTAGCGACTTTTTCAGGACATTCCATAATGTAAAAAGGCACCCTTCCCGATACTATAAATCGCCGATGTTGCACGCGCCACGTCTAAATGACAAACCAGACAGCGACGGGACCAAGCATGTCCGGTCACATCATACCTTTCTTCCGGGACGAAGCCACTCCTAAATGACGAACATGACACCACCACGTCTAAATAGCATCACCACGTCTATATGACGAACCCGACAGTGATGGAAACAAGCATGTCCGGTTGTAATGTGACGTTCTCGTTCCATCCCTCTTTTGAAGGTAAGCAGCAGAAAACATCGTTCTAATGTTTCCAAAGGGTAAATCTAATTCACGTCGTTTCTGTTGTGTCGTTCGCTACTGCTGCTGCTGCTGGTGGTGTGCACACGCGGGGAGCTCGGTGTCGACTGTGTGTTTGTTTTCTGTCTTGTTTTTCGACGCATCGGTGTCGACTGCATTTACTCACTCTCAGCCAGTACAGAGATCGCCTCGCCGGGCGCGGTCCCGGCCCGCGGCAGTGAAAGGTCACCACCGGGGTCAGGCGGTGACGGCGGGTCTGCCTACCCGTCAGGAGCGCTCCGGTCCAACGGGCGCGCGGCACAACATACAGTATCAATAGCTGTGCGATTTAGTGATGTGCGTTTTCTTAAGTAATTTTTACAGGGTCATATGTGTATGTAAAAATATACATGTCATGTTTAAGAAAAAGAAAACTATAAATGCGTTAATTGCGTTGTCTAGGACCCCGTGCTTTCAACATAATTAGAGACGACTCAAAGTAAAAAAGTTTTGGGCGCTCTGCAGGACAAAAGTTTGTTTTCCATGTCAATAATAAACTATCCGGCACGGTCACGCGACTCGCATACGCCGACGACGAGTCTGCACGGCACGAGCCTAACTGGCGCTCGTGCACAGACCCACAAATAGTCTTCCACTGGAGGATGGTAAAGCCGTTATCTTGTTCAGACCTGCCCTGTGGTGTAGGATCTTTAAGGCCGCTCAAAACATGCTAAATAAATAATACAATAAATAAATTCACACCATGCATTGGGACGCATTTCGCCAACACCTGTGATCGCAAAAATCACGAAACGCAGCGACAAGCAGAAGACAGTGTTTGGTTGCCTGTGACAAACACTATCGAAAACGTATCGACTATGATTGCTTATAATACAAAATTAGGTTACCAGATGCCGTGAAAGGGCATGTATTCTCCAGTTGTAGGACTTTGTACCAGAAAGTGGAAACCCACACATGTCTCGGGAGCCATGCTAACGGAAAATAAATGCAATCACCAGCAAGTCTTAAAGTTCAAGATTCGTTCATGGTTTAGGCTCTAAAAGTCATAAATGGTTAAAAAGGTGTTTATGACAAAACTGTCTTTTATGTAATTTTACTCAATAAAGATAAAGGCAAAATTTTTGACATAATCATGTTTGCATTGTCAAAGAACACAATCCAGAAGGAATTTGATTGATAGCATGCGCTTTCTCGGAATAAGATGCATTGGAACAGGAGAGAACGGGATCACTTGGCCTTTTTACGCTTTATTTTACGCTTTCTGGCAGTCATGAAGAAATCCGTTTGAACCTGTTACCGTGCGCGTTGGATGTAAACGAACCAAAAATAATAGCATGCACTTCCCTAAAACATTTCTTTTATAGTGTAAAGACGTGAATTATGATCAAAAACCGTAACTTAAAAACAGCTTTTACTTCTATACGAAACAGTGTATTGTGTATATTGGTTAAGTCGTATCCAACTTTCGATAATAACGCGTGATTTATTAGCGATACGTGCATCTGCTGTGGCTAATTTGTGACTTTTAGCGATAACTTTGGCGAGTGTGTAAATAGTTCAGATTCACAAACCATTCCGGGGCTATTCGGTGACCACCAGATGCCCGGTGGCCAGCGACTACTGTCCCGGGTTATCGTGGGCGTCACAGAGAACTAAGGACCGGCAGTCGGAAGGATCCAAGGGATTTTGACAGTCTGTAGGCGCTTGGCCGCCAGATACCGGCTGTCCGGTCACGATAGATCAGCCGGTCAGCCAATCAAAGTCGGGCGGACGGTAGGGAGTTGGCCAATCAGAGAGGTGGGAGCCTTGGGCGCGGCTGACCAGCAGCTAGTCTTCAAAATGTAAGTTACATCACTCAAACGATATACTTACATAGGCTGTCATCGGGTAAAGTACAGCATGCTCTCGGGCATCTTGCTAGGAAATCGCTCCTCGCGCCTTGCACCAGATCTCACACACGAATCGCGTCTCGCGTGTTAATCGCGTCCTACGTGTGAATTGTGGCTCGTTCATTATTCACTTGGAGATCACTGTAATCGTGTCGCATCAACAGGAGTCATAAAAAGTTGCTAGCGAATACAAATATAGTTTACTTGTTATACAAAGGAAATGTAGCATTTCGATTTTTGGAATACAAATATAGGTAATTGCCTTTTTTGCTTATCAGAATGCCCTTCGCTTGCGTATAATGAACATTAAAAAGTCCTGGTTACCATGGATACTGATATCAAAACAACAAAAACAACATAATTATGATTGTATTCGTGCTACTCGGGAGTAAATAATCTAAGAACCGATAACCTTATAATCTTGACATTTTAAACTCGGACTAACAGATTGGCGAAGAGTCTTAGACATCGTGAACGCGGATCTAAAACTAAGGCTTAATTAGGCTTAAGACAACACGAGCATGGTGTTAAAACATGCCAGCGATGGGCCCTAAACAGCCGACACGGGTCCACTCAGACTGGCGCCATGCGGGATACCACTGCGAGCTGGGCTGGGATGACGTCAGCTGTCTGGCTGCTCACTGCGCCATCGATTCTCCCTGTCTCGTTAGTCACATCCAATAAATTGCACCACTAGACTGGAATTTAAAAGCCGACGACGCATCGGCAACACTTACGAAGTCATTGAACCATGGCGTTATTTTGTATGGGAGAGGATATCACTCGGCAAAGGTGCACTTAATTCAGAAATGCTGGTAGTTGTTTGTAAGCCAATATGGGATCTCTTGTCCATTTGTTATTTCATTACTGGGCACTTCTTCGATGCGAAGTGCTTTGTTGCGCAATTGCCATTCACTTGTGGGATGTTGAACATCATATACATTTTCTGGGACACCCAGTAAATAGCTTTATCAAGTGGTAAAGCTACCATGCGTAATGAAAACTTAGCTTGGGGTCACGGCGTCGTCAGCTTTGGGTTGACAGTTTACATAGATATATGCAAGCTGTGTAAACATGTAAAATGTTTACATAGCTCTATGTAAACTGTTATAACCCAAAGCTAAGGTTTCCTTACGCAGCACCTACGGACGACATGATACACGATGTTTTCCACCGAGAACACCAAGCTGCTCGCTCCATGCTGCCGGTTCACTAATTGGCACTTAAGATTACCTGCAGTTGGAGACGCCCTGGTGTGGTTCAACCTTCCTTCCTGGTGACCCAACTTAGACCTAAGAATGATCAGAATGAGGTTGCCTTTGAGCGCTGTTCAGGCTCTCGGCTGTAGGTAAAATCAGGCTCCACCCACAGACAGCCGTCTTCGCAAATACCACCTTCGCAATATCTGTGTCATTTCAGCATTTCCGCTGACGAATCCCGGTACATACATGTCCGCTGTGACTCACGATTGTCCGAGTTTGTAGAATTTGTGTACCGTCACAGG
>JARBER010034438.1:0-12366 GCA_030265075.1 Balanus glandula | reverse complement strand
TTAGGACAGTTTCTGATGCTGAATTCGAATTCAGCACCTATGAATTGCTCTGAGATGTTCTTACACCACTTAAGTTGGATATTTGTGAAATTTTCACTCATTTTCGATATGATGGATTTTCGGTCAATAGTCTGACCTCAGTGGTCACCAAATGACCCAGGACCTAAAAATCAGATACCATCGGCTTCCTTCTCGTCACAAGCAACACGCTCGTTTTTAAATCGAAGCTCTAGCTCAGTTAGGGGCGAAACGCACGGGGGGCGGGGTTCCATCAACCCCCCTCCTACACTGTTACGTAGGTGAATAGGGCCTACACTGGCGAGGGTTAAAGCAAACTTTTTTTAATTGAAATTTTGGAAGTCAACACTCAAAGTTTTGAAAATCCGAGATAAATATGTTATAAATAATATTTTTGTCTGTCTTTTGACGTTTTTGGTTTTCAAATTGCTTTAACACACGATTTTATATTTGTTTTCAAATATTTATATTTTTTTTTCATCAAAAGTGGCATGACATGACGTCATCAAAACACAATTTTCTTCAAAAATCTCAAGCGATTTAAAAAAAAATCTCAACACGTCGAATTGATGCAGAATAAGACATAGTAAGTTTCATGTCAATATCTTGAATAGTTCTTGACAAATCAACAAAATTTGGGAGGGGGGTAGAATTTACCTCCCTGCGCTGCGCGGGTTAACACTTGGAAAGGGGCTCTTTTATCGCTCGAGAGGGGACAGTTTCGAGGTGCCCCCCCCCCCAGGGCAAAGTCCTGGCTATGTGTCTGTTTTCCGTAGCTAACTTCCAACGGTGAATTACATTTCCTTATCTAGTTTATTTTCGGTCGTTCGGCCTCTTCTAAGTCTCTTTGTTTAAGCACAATAGCATGCTTTGTAGAACATGTAGAAGTAATTAGAAGACCCCAAAAATTTCCAGATGTGTGCATTCAGATGCATGGAATATGATAACACAAAACAAACTAACGGGAAATATTGTGTTCTCAGTTGATATTCTTATGCCTTAATTTATGCGTGGGTGCCTGTACTTGGGAAATGCGTGTTCTTACGAGGTACACCAACAAGCTCAAAGATCCCCAATCCTTCAACCCCATGCCCACTACCCGATCACTTATATAACATCGCGACGGGCACGTAATAGCCACTTGCGCTGTATGCAAACCTTGTGTATAATGTGTGAAAGAGTGGATGTGCCGGTTTGCCTCAATAAATAGAATAAATAAATAAAGACGTCCCAATCACCCCATTCACCCCAAATGTCCCCGACGAAAGTTTCATCATGAAAACGGCTAATGTACCATAAACACGTTATTGCTGAGGTGATACAGCAGAAAAACCCGGTAGCTTGGAGGGTGTTTGAATGAGCAAACGGAAGCATTACGACAATAAAACATAGCAGCGTTCGCGTGTTGGTTGTTGCTTTAAAATGCCGTTCAAGGCATGGTCAAAACTTTGTCTTTGTCTGAGAGTTTTGCTTGGAAGCTGATAAGGAAAACAAGCTTAATGTTGCTACGGAGGGGTCTGCAGAATTACAGCACCCGGTGAAGAGATTTAAGCATAAAACAGATAGTGATCTTATCGAGAACCTTCTCAAAATATGCCTCCTCAAAAGACTGACGCCCACATACGCTTACTATTCTATGAATCAGATTGACGAAACCATAAACTACTTCTATTTCAAGATGTTGTCGATACAAAATATAGACACTGAGCTTTCTGGCTAGTGTATAAAGTGTTACGAATGCTACTTGTCAATTAATGGTGTTAAGTTCAGGCTGTAGTATCTTAATATTATTAGTTTATTCGGCGGTCAGTAGACATTAGTCTATCAAGGCTTAATTGCATGGGGGTGTAGGCCCTATTTACTTACGGGACAGGGTGAGGTAGGGGGGCGGGGTGATGGAACCCCCGTGCGTTTTGCCCCTAATTGAGCTACAGCTTCGATTAAAAAACCAGCGTGTAGCCTGGGACAAAATGAAGTCGGTGACACCAAACTTTTAGGTCCAAGGTCAATGGGTGACTCTGAGGTCAGGTCAATATAAACCGAATGTCATCCAAACAGCGTGTTTGTAGAAATTTGGAAACGAGTAATCCTAGAGTAGGAAATCAAACTGTTAACCCGGCACCGCTGGGGGTGCTTAAAGTGGCACCCCCTGCTATCTTACAAGCCAAAGACCGCAGCGAGGGTGCAAAGCAGATATCGAAATGTCTCAATGAGCTTAGTCTGATTAAGTCTTGAAATTTGCTTTTTTAAGGTCACAGGTCAGGTCAAGGTCACATCGAAGGTCAAATTTGATGTATGCGTTGTTTCGTTACTATATGTTCACTGCAATGTTTTATGTTGCCACTATGGTCACACAACTTGTTCTCAAGGGCATGGTACATATCCCTTATCAGGAAAAGTTTATTTTCAAGCAAAAGGTCAAGGTTAACGTCAGGTCACACAAGGTCACTGATAGTAAAATGTCTACAAATGTCATGCAACATTTTTTTATTTTTTTTTGGCTCGTAAAATTCGTCATAGTGGACAATTTTTATAGTTTGACCTAATGTAAGTGTCAGGTCAAAAAGGGTCAAATTTGGAATTATACTTTTCTTAATCAATAAGGCATGTTTCTGGATCAGTTTTGACTCAGGAACACAATGGTGACATTTATTTGACTTTTTCAGTTCCTGAAAGCTCTAAAAAATTAATTTGAAAAAATGACATCAAAAGCTTCATTCACTTGGGGAGCCATAACTTAGCCAAAAATTAAGATATTGGTTTCAAGTTCGGGATAAGTATTTTAACAGCCTAGTTCTCTGACATATATTCCGGATTTTTTTATATCGTATTTTTGTTTTATTTTTGAAGAGCACAAATTCGAAAAAAAGTTTTTTTTTTGGGGGGGGTCAAAATTACTACATTTTGAAATATGAGACAGCTATCTTATAAATAATGACTTGCGATGTCTAATGGCTTTTACGGATAACAAATCACTGCAAATGGCGATTTACTACAAATTGTCAAGCATTTGTCGTTTTTCCATAGAAAACGGCATGACATGACGTCACTAAAACATAATTTTTTCAATTTCTTTTTGGTGAATCGAGTTTTACTTTTGAATAGGGGTGTGTAATTGATTGGAGCAAAGGTACTGCAAATTTGGTGTCGAAATACGAACGCATTTTTTAGGTAATAAAAAGCGGAGGGTGTGCTACGTTTAGCACCCCCCCCCCCCCCCAGTGGGTCACGGGTTGACATGTAATTATATTTCCTGGAATTATTTCCGCTTGTTATTTATATCTGGAAAAGACTAAAAGTCAAAAAAGTCACATGGGGTCATTCGAAGTCATTGACCTTGGTTGATCTATGATGACCCTGCGGCTGTGAATGACTCGCAGAAACATATATTAACATAAAATGGATATCAAATTTGAAATCAGCGTCAGAAAGGTCCCTAGGAACTGTCAGAAGCCAAAAAAGTCAGCGTAGGTTGTTGGAGGTCGTTGACCTTGGATGATCCCTGAAAAGGTCAACCGATGTCATGGTATCGGTGAAAACAATTATTGTCAACTGGTAACACCAATGTTGTTAAGCAACAAACACGCAGAAGCAGCACAAGCTACTTTCATGTAGCTTGTGCCTTGACCTTGACCTTGACCATGACCTTGAGAAACAGATCACAGGTTACGGAGTACCTATCAATGTTACAATTTCGAAATTTTCAGAGAAGGTGTACAAGTGTTAAGAAATAGAGTACTGAAAGTTTCATTCAAATCCGTTTATATTTACGCTGGTTATTGATGAAAAACCGAGGGGGTGGCATCCACCCCCTACACTGGCGAGGGTTAATTGCATAAGCATAGCTTCTCTAGACCAGTATGTGTGTGTATGTGTGTGTGTGGGGGGGGGGATGGGGACTTGCCTACCTACCTCAGCTTACCTAATAGGAACACCACTCCTGTTAACCGTTTTTAACTACCTGTTTGTGGCATTGCATGCATGCTCATGCCTTAACTTTACTGCTGCTGAGGTAATGGGCATATCTGATGGCGTCAAAAGTTATGATCTATTTTCATGAGGAACCTAACAATAGAACAGCAGTTTTACAAAGATAGACTTGCTGAGCGTTGATAATATTTAACCGGTCCGGAGCCTGCTGGATTTCAGACCTCGTCAGACCCGATTTCTTGGCGATAACGTGTAACGAAATGACCGAATCGAATTAAATTTTCGCACTACCTATTTCAGCTCAGGCGTCAATAATGTTGTCTATATAGTCGGTAAACAAGAAATCAAATTTATAATATTTGTCATATAATATTTGTCATTCAATTCCATGTCTTTTGTGAAAATTTGTGCGATTTTTGTTCGGAAGATGTTAAGTTAATGACATTTTTGTGACGTCATGTCATGTCATTTTGGGTGGGAAATCTATGAACGTTTGGAAAATCGTTTTACATCGAGTTTTGAAGCAATTGGGAAATAAAAAACGGCAAAACGTGAGAAAACACATTGTTTACAAGATGGATATCTCAGATTAATAAAACTCTGCTTTTCGAGTCCCCAAAATTAAGAAAAAACATTATTTAAAGAATAACTTTTTACGGTATTAAAAAAACGGAATATATGTAAGAGTTCTAAGTATTGACATTATCGAAATGAAATTTCAAAGCAAAATCTTTATATTTAACTGACCTATGGTACTTTGTATGAACCAGATGACGTCATTTTTTGCAGTGAGGACAGTGCCGTAGATGCCGTAGATGCCGTACATGCTGTGCATGCGCCTTTCTCTGATTTGATAAAATTAAACCCCTGGTCACGGCCGGTGGGCGGAGTCAAACTGGACCTGGTCCTTAATGTGGTTGGATTGCCCTCCTATCGTATGAGGAGGGTCAGCAGGCAGGCTTTTATGTCAGGTGTTAAGCCGATTATTACGCATCAATGGCAAGCACCCTAAATTCCGATTTATTTTTGGCAAACACTTTTATTCTTTTTGAAAGTCGGGTTTGAAGTTTCGTCATTGGGGTTGCACTTTCAAGTTGGGGTTACAGCTGCAACCCCATAAGCATAGGCTCCTAGCTCGTACGCCCTAGCCGGTGTTGGGATTGGCGTTGCCAGCAGATCTCCGTGCTGGGGGGCTCGGATATCACCTGGTATAGGTGGCGCCAGCGATGACGGCCAGGCTGCCAGTGTAGATGGCGCTAGCAGCGCCGGCTCCGGCGGTGTCCGGACGCCGGCGGGCGGCGCTGTTGCCGGCTGGGGTTCACCGGTAGCGCGGTGTCTGGCCTTGCGCGTGCCAGGGACGTCCGCTGCGCCCCGGAGATAGCTGGTGGCTGGGACGGCCTATAAAGTCCCCACCATGCTTCAGAAGAGCACAGTCTGCAACAATGCCTCGCATGCAGGCTCTTGTAAGTGGCTCTAACGATCTCACTGTGTGAGTGAACGCTAAAGTTCACCATCGTCGACGTGTTTTTAGCATCCTCCTTCAAATTGCCCAGGCCTTTATTGTGATATGCGGCGTCTAGCTTGGTCGATTGAAAGCATATCCAACTGACGGAGCTGAAAACTTTGGTAGTATCAGTCTTTGAAGTAAATCGCTTTCATAACACCATACACACCCATTCATCTATATTCAGTCTACTTGATAGCCGTCTGTCTGTGTGTCTGTCTACAGATCATCCTGGTGGCGGCTGTGGTTGGTGTGAGGGCCGATGGAGCGGCCGAGGGTGCCGTGGACTCCGGCCCAGGTCACGGAGGAGGTCACGGTTATGGGTACGTATCGAGAGTGCAGTGACACGACCTGCTAAACATTCACAGCGATCTCTGCTAACATGACCCCCAGTTACCAGAGCTGGCATTGTTATGGCGTCAATCGCACATGAAACCGTCACACTGCCGGTTGTTTGTTGGTACTCGTATTTATTGTAAGGCTCACCCTGGGTCACAGTAAATGTATCCTCGATGGGAGCTTCTTCATTGCCCTCCTACTTCATTATCACGTCAGAAGGGAGCCGAGTGACAGCAGAATGCGACGACGCAGTTTCCAGTGCCGACACTACCGCCTGTTCACAGAGCCTCTGCTCTTGTTGCCGACAGGTACAAACCCGCAGTGCACACCTACATCAAGAAGGAGCCCTACCTGGTGGAGCAGCGCGTGCCCTACACGGTCGTCAAGCAGGTCCCCGTCTACAAGCCGGTGTACAAAACCGTCTACAAGGAGGTGCCACAGCCCTACGAGGTCATCAAACACGTGACCGTTGTCAAGCACGTCCCTGTCATCAAGCACGTGCCGGTGGTGAAGCACCACACGGTGCTGAAGCCGGTGCCGGTGATCAAGCACCACACCCACGTGCAGAAGATTCCTGTCAGGGTGCCCATTTACGTGTACGACAAGCCCAGCTACAGCGAGTATGGGCATGGTGCGGGGTACGACTACGGCGGCTCCCACTAAGTCACCCGCTGTCGGTGGTCTGAGGACCAGAGATGAGTGGCTAGTGAGGCTGAATCTCCTTCTTCTGCCCTGTGAGGTGGCGGGAGAACGTTGGCTATGAACGGCAGTCGACACTCACACGACACTGGAATCAGCAAATGTGACGGATACAGATTGTAATCTATCCGATTTATCTGTTGTGATGCAGTATTTTATCAGTAGGAATGCGCGGTGGATGTTATTTATTGAAATACACTATTGCCAACTTATATATGTTTTGTTAGAGGAAAATTTTGACATGTTTATTGATCTTGATAAAAGTTTATCTTGCCAAAGGGACAAATAGTGACAAGCGAAACTTTAAGTTGAATGCTTAAATCTACCGTGTGAGTCATAGAAGATTATTGAGTGTGTTCAGGGACAACCCTAGAAATACAAATTTGCCTTAGACGCTAGAACCCTTCATGGGACATTTTTTCAGCTCCCATCCCATACAATCCCATTTAGCCAGATCCAAATCCATTCCAATCCATATTCATACTAAATTGGGCTCCCATTTCCATCCATTTCCACCACATCCGATTTAAATTCAGCATATTTGACTACTTTTAGTGCTAAAAGATTATATGGTCTGTCTGATTCAAATCCAAATCCATTCCATTCCATGAATTCACCAAGGGTTTGTCCCATTTCCATCCATTTCCATTCCATTTCCATATCCAAATGGGATTTCAATTCCACGAAGGGCTCTAATAGACGCTCTGTTCGGCAGTTAGTTGCTATCAGCGACATAGAGATCGTATATACCCACTAAACCACTGAGCCTCGCATATACCCACTGAGGCCCACAGAATTTCCACAGATGTAAGTGTATGTCCTCTCTATATATACGATCTCTATAATCAGCGCCTCGAGCTGTATTGCTATTGAATGACGCTAACGATATAATTATAGCATTTTAGATGAATGCGCAGTGGTCCTATACAATGAATAGTTCTGCGTTTAACAAAACGAAAGGTTAAGCAAATTTAACGTATTTTACAAACGCTTACATTGTTTGACCGTTTTACTACGAATTTCAAAACTGACCATGCACCCGTCTTAAAAGATGGTATTCAAATGAATTGTTCCTTCAGCGAAAGAAATTCAGAACGTGCGCTTAATCACGAAGTAAAAATACAATTATTTTGATTGGTATTCCTACCATCTTTGTGCTCAACATGCAACAGTCACAATCAAGCAGAGGAACACCATCAAATTGTTTCCAGCAAAAGAGCTGCGGCGGTGCAAAAATTGCTAAAGCAAAAGAGTTCTCCAGTCTTCGAGAGAAACGATCTGCGATTAACCAACCTATCCAGTATCCAAATAGAGGCAGCAATGTTTGTTTGAACGAAAGAATGGAAACGATCAGCCTTTTACAGCGGCAAATGAAGAGGAGGTGGATGAGTCAGAATATGTTCGTTTTCGCACGATTTTAATATTTTGCCTTACTTCGTGTGGAACGCTATCGGGAAGGTCTACGACAAAGTTAACCTGAACTGTGGAGTGTGGAGCCGTTCAAATTCGTCAAGAACATGTGGACGGAAGCTTCGATGGAGATTATCCACGCCAGTATCGGATATCAGAAGTCGGGTTTGTTGGCGGCCGTCCGAGCTGAAGGTGGTCCGATGACTCACGCGTGGAAATAAAAAAGCCAAACATTCGTTTTTGGAGGGGTTTCATGATCAGTTCCGGCTGCTCAGACTTTCTCTGGACCAGAGATATACTTCTTACCTGGCTTAAGAGCAGACACGGGTATTTTCCGGAGCTGATATTCTTACTTGCAAAGCCCTAAAAAAATATTTCTAGACCTGAGACGGTTCCTTCTTGAATTTACGATGGGTTCTTTCAGAATTAAGATGAACCCATTTATAACCCAAGATGGATAATTTCCAGACATAAGTTGAGCCTTTGTGAGCCAAACATGGATCTTCTCCTGACCTAAGATCGGGTTTTCCGGGAATGACATCTAATTTTATTTTCTCTGTATCTTAGATGATTGTTTCTTGAGGATGAACTGGTTATTTTCAGCCTGAAATAGCCCTTTCTGAGATAACAAGTCGCGAGGTCCTATATTCAGTCCCAAATGGCCCCTGTGAGCCGCGAAGGGGATGCACTCGCCCCTAATGCATCCCTGGCTGCGGCACTGCTAGAGGGCATTCCACCGGCCGTCGCTATAAGAGGACCTTCATCAGGTTCTCACATCTGGCTAGACACGCTTGTCTAGTCTGAGCTGGGGGTTTATTCGGCCTGAAAGGGACCTCAATAAGACGGAGAGGGATCTTGTCTAGCCTGAGAGTTGAGACGGTCCCAAGGGCCAGCTGTTCCTCCTGCCCCCCCCCCCCCCTCCCTCATTGGCACTGTCCCTGAGCGATGCGGAGAGAGGTACATGCAGGCGTTTTGAAATGCAATGCCACTAATGTCACGCTTGTAATACTATCCCTCCAGGGTTGCTGTACCTTGTTTGTCAATAGAATGGCTGGTCATTGACTGAGTGGTGCTGGGTGTCATCACGACTGTGTCGTTCATGGCCTTCTCCGCGATGGCACGGGCTTGGACGGTTCTCCCTCGCCACATTGTGCACGTGCCGCTATGCCAGCCATCGCAAACATCCGGGTCATAGTCGCTGTTCCGGCGGAACTCGACTGTGGCGCCGACTGGGGGCAATATCGGAAACCCACTAGGCCCGGCTCGGCCGTCGGGAAGCTCTCGACGCAAAGAACTGAGATGGCGAGGTCACATGACTTCTTCCCGTGCCGGTCACTGGCGGCGCCGGAGATCGGAGGTGGGCGCTGCAGAGGCCAGGCCAGGGCTCACTGGTGGGCGGGGAGGGTCGAGATGGACGCGGGGATGCTTCTGGACTGCGGGCTCTGCACCGATACGTCCGGCCTTGCCACGCCGAGGCCACCGACCTCCCGGTGTGGGTGCGTCGCTATATAGTCTGGGTTAGAAGACGGCTAATGACAGACAAGCCGACGACTCTGCAGGCACAATGAAGATTCTGGTGAGTGCTGGGAGTTGAGAGAAGACGTGTGTGATGTTACAGGTGCATCACCGTTTACAGAGTTGAAATGGTTATAATGGGTGACATGAATGGTTTCGCATTTCTCAAATATCCGTATTTTCACAGTCAACTCATTTGGTAATTTCATTTAATGGTCGGTATATGAAATGCATATTTTGTATTCCTTACTCAAAAAAGGTTCCATTTTTGTGTGTTCTTGACTGGTGTGTCGTGTGAGTAAATTCAGTCGATTGCGATAAGACACATGCATTGGGGACCAATGCATGCTATATATTTAAGATATGGAAGATATCCATGCAGAAGCAGCAGAGTGGGAGAACTACTAACTGTATCTTGCATTTTAGCTTCACAAATTTTCGCCAAGTCCATTGCCGCTCGTATAACCAACCATTGGCCGAGGCTCATGTGACCTCCATTATTTCAGGTCGTGCATCTCTCGCTGTGGCTGCCGTTGTGGGCGGGGGGGAGGGGCTGAGTGGGGGAAGGGGATATTAATAATAATCAGCAGAGTCACTTTTCCCCCGGTTTTAGGTCTTCCGTGCTGCTGTGGTGGTTGCTGAGTGTGAGGAGAGTTGAGAAGAATTTGCCGAGGCTCAAGTGACCCATGTTTCAGGTCTTCCCTGCTGCTGCAGTGGTGGCTGAGTGGGAGGGGAGGGGAGAACAATCAGCCGAGGCTCACGTGCCCTCCGTTTCAGGTCGTGTTACTTGCCGTGGCCGCCGTAGGGGCGGCTGATGGAGATGTGGAGCTGCCCGCAGCGCTCGGGACCGGTATAGAGCATAATGCTGGCTACGGGACGGGGGTGTACGGACAGGAATACGAGACCGAACACTACGGGTGAGTCGGAGAACTGGGTAACACGACACGCGGTGAACATTGCCTGTCTATTGACCCGTCGATGACTGTGGCAGGAGGGAAGAGATAGTGTATGCTGGTAAGCTTTTGCAATAGCTAAAAAACAATAAAAAAACGAAAATCAACCTTCAACTTTTGACACCGTCTTCATCATCATTTGTACTCATTCACTGCAACAATAATGTCATTTTGTTGAAATATATTCGATATGTAAAAAAATTTAGAAACTTCACCGTATACGTTCCTGACAAAAAAAAAACATCTGATCTTTTAACGATGTTTGGTAATACAACTGTAATATCATTGACATATGCTTTATCGGTCATATTTCTCCATTTTTATTGTAGCCTTGTATATGTTATTTTACAGAATTTTAAACACTTTTTTGTGTTACTTAGTGATCAATTCCTTCAACAGCTCACCTTTTTTTCCTCTGGTTCCAGATACCAGAAGGTGAAGAACATCGTGAAGCACGTCCCAGTTCCTGTGTACAAGAAGGTGCCCTACCCCGTGCTGAAGGAGGTGCCGGTCGTGCAGCCCGTCTACAAGACGATCGTCAAGTACGTGCCCAAGCCGTACCCGGTGGTGCGCTACGTGCCCGTCACCAAACACGTGCCCGTGGTGCAGCGCGTGCCGGTCGTCAAACACGTGCCGATTGTGAAGCACGTGCCCGTGGTGCACCACCGCTATCACGTGCAGAAGGTGCCTGTGCACATTCCGTACTACGTGCACAAGCACAGCTACGGCCATGGTCACAGCTACGGCGGCTACGGCGGCGGTGGTAAAGGCCACGGCCACGGCGGCTACGGTGGGGAAAGCTCCGGCTACGGAGGCTACGACGGATGAGAATACCACTGAAGAGCAGTAGCCACGAACGATTAGACATATTCGGTGAATTTGGGTCGTTGGTATTTTGAGCTTGGATCGGGTATTTATTGACTTATTTTGTTAACAACTATGCGTGTCAAATAAGTGTTTGAGCTACCCTGAAACAGATTACCTATTAACATCGTATTTTTAGTGGATACATGTTTGTGTGTAAATACTTGGTCTTTGTGCATTTTTATTTGCTAAAAATACGCAAATGATCCCATGTAAGATAACGCCATTCGAAAAGTAGATGTTTCCTGACAAATATATACAGTCATATGATCAACAATATGTGCATGCATTACTGGTAAAATATGCCTACCAGAAAAGTTGCATCACAAATAGCGCAACATCCAGACAGCTAATCTGTTTTTTCTTAAAGACAGTAAATATATTTTAGTAATACTTCTGAGACGTACAGATAATTTTTTTCCCGGCATCGGCTGGGGTCTCAGCCGAGGGTTATTGGCTGGGGGAAAGCGGTGGGCGTTTTTCACCCCCCCCCCCCCCACAACTTTTCTTCCGAACCAATAACCGCAGCGCGACCGATAAAACAGTAAAGAAACCTCTCAACGAGACAACTCTAACGCGTATTTATGATTTTAAATTTACGATCAAATATCAGGTCTAAAGTGGGTTATAGGTCAAAACTGAAACATTTTGGTTTTTGGGTCCCACTTGCAATTGAAAGTGTTATAATATGGTTATTATCACACGAAGTGTTTTCAAAGGTAGAGTCATCGTATAGACAACATATATACATCGACAAAAGGTATAGGTATATAAAGGTATAGGTATAAAGGTATAGTCATCATATAGACATCGCCACATACGCACTACATCAACATTGTACGAATAACGAATAGTACCGAATGTACAACTCTGCATTGTTGCATTGACTATTAAAACTAGTCATTATATTAGCAATACATGCACAATGTCATGTACCTATATGTTTAACAATATAACAAAGCCTAACTGTAACAGTAAAGCTACATCAAACTTCGGTGCTGTGCTGTCCTACATCAGTGTCAACACTTACCCTGCAGATTCGAAAGCATATGTGTATATCAAAGCCTTTTCTCTGGTCGCGCTATGTCCACCTGCGGATGGTTGAAAGCACCGCTCTATTTCAGCTGGGGTCCG
>JARBER010034437.1:0-19380 GCA_030265075.1 Balanus glandula | reverse complement strand
AAGGGTTTTCGATTACGGTTAGTCCTCGGAACCTATGGGACGTGAAGCGATGAAACAAACGGAACTCTGTAGGGAAAGGTACCGAGCTTAAAATGCTTGAAAACGAAAGCGTTTTTTTTAAATTTTGTAATACTTGAAATGCATAAATGAAAAGTTGTGAATTATTTTTGTCCTTTACACCGCGATACTGTCAAAGCCATTGGGAGTTGAGCGATACAAGTTATACAGTTGAAAGGCGCCATTATTTCTGATCATCGCAAACCCAAAATGTATAAATATCACCAAATGAGCACGTTATAATGACAGTTTTAATGTATCGTTGTCATGTCTATCTTTTCCGACATTATACATTATTGTATCGAGTCGTTTACTCCAGAGCGACTGGCGGCGGCAGAATCTCGGCAGAGTAAAAAAAAACATTCTTTGCAAGAAAATGAACCTCCGGCCGGTGGATACCAAAATGACGCATATTCAATTCTGCACTGTATTATTGCTAAGCCTATCCGAGATCGGTGAAAATGATAAAGAGATTAGGACAGAATTAGGAACCTATGGGTTATGGGCTGTAGGCTATAGGCAATGGGCTATGGGCTATTGGGAACGGGCCGCGGGGAACGGGCTACGAGGAACGGGCTACGGGGAACGGGCTACGGGAACGGGCTATGGGCTAAGGGTAACGGGATTCGGGAAACGAGCTACGAGGAACGGGCTACGGGGAACGGGCTACGGGGAACGGGCTACGGGGAACGGGCTACGGGAAACGGGCTACGGGGAACTTGCTACGGGGAACGGGCTACGGGGAACGGGCTGCGGGGAACGGGCTAAGGGGATCGGGCTACGGGGAACGGGCTACGAAGAACAGGCTACGAGGAACGGGCTACCGGGAACGGGCTACCGGGAACAGGCTACGGGGAACGGGATACGGGGAACAATCTACGGGGAACGGGCTACGGGGAACGGGCTACAGGCTACGAGGAAGGGGCTATGGACAAAAGGATTAAGGGTGGGGGGGGGGGAGATAACCACCTGGGCTATGGACACCAGGATTGAGGGGGGTGGGGGTGGGGGGCGATAACCACCTCAGCTATGCAGTATCGCACTTGGTATCCTTCGCATTGCGGAGCATGCGGGCTGCACTTGTATAAACTATAAGAATTAGATAATTTCTACAGAACAGTTATGTTCATTCAAACTGCATTGGATGATCGATTAACAACTTCTTTCAATGGTCAACGATTGGGATAATTTCCCATTCGCTGATGAGCAAGAGACACAGACTAACTTCGAATATTGGGTAGAAGGAAGCTATATGTCTATTTGGAGGAATTGTTGACATAAATTATAGTTCATTCTGACAATGTTCCGATGGACATGGCGTTTAAATGCCTGATTGATCTATTCGTAGTCAATGAGGGACAGGTCAAAAACCAGCGTTGTGGCAAGCAATCGCACCCGAATAACACGGTGAAAACCAAGACGGATTTCCTGGATTCGTTCCTGTCCAGTAACAGTCTCAGACATACTCAGACAGAATAGACTTCTAGAATGCATGTCATTATGCTTGAGATATAGGCTGATGTTTTTTGTTTCTGAATGCTGCATTTTATCGTAATGAATTGATGCTGTACTGTACTATTCTTTTGACGTGAATTCCAATATTGATAATAAAGCCGATTTTTCATTGTTCACGTTTGAACGTAATTTTTTCAATAAAAAACACCTATAATCGGAACAAAACATGTGTTTTCAAAATTGGCAAATATTTTATTTTTCAGTAACATGTCGATTTATTGGTTTTTATCAAATACGTATTCTCATAATAGGCAAAAGAAAGATGTCAGTTGTTTTGAAACACCCTGTATATAACGACCTGCTACTGTAATTAAATTTGTGTCATCGTTTTCGTCTCGTCAAGACGCTTCGAATGATATACAATATACATGTTGACCTTTTAAGGTCAATTTAACAATTTGACCTCAGGTCAAGGTCAAGTGGTGACCCAAGTGATCATGTTGCATAATTGGCGACGCTTCTTGACGAGACGAACACATTGGTGTCAAGTTAACGTCTCTATCTTCATTGTGTCGATAGTTATTGATGAAAAAGTGATGGTGACCTCGTATGACCTTAAATGACCCCCGTAGAGATCACAAAATAAATTTTTACTCGGATCGTCAAACATTGCCTAAGATAACATTATCTATGCATAATTAAACTTATATCTTGGATATCCTTGGAAAGTGAAGCATTTGAATATTTCCCCATAGGCTTATAATGGTGAGGTCACGAAATTGACCTGACCCTAGGTCACCAATTTAAAATTCCGAGATATAAGAATTATAATTTCTTATGTCCTTATGACATCTTGTAAGTATCAAATGAATCAGTGAAAAACTCTGGCTTTGGCACAACTTCAAACTTTTTTGGAGGTTGGTTTCTTGACATGGTCTGGTGACCTGACCTGGGATGACCTGATATTTTTTTTCTCTCAAAGTTTGCGGAATTGATGCATCAACAGGTAGAAGAAAACCCGGCGGCGCTGTGCGACGCCGTTTTTTCTCTCTCTGCAAAAAACCTGAGGGGGGATATAAACACACGCGAGGATATTACGGTTATATTACGGCACGGCGCGGGATATTATTGTTATATATCATATATTATATATAATCATATTACATTATATTATATTATATTATATTATATATAATTTGTTTCTACGTATCTGATGGAAAGAGCGTGATCAAGGGATGTTGGGCGTTATGTCATATGTGACTATTATAGTCGTTTTGTTTAAAAACACAATAATTTTTAGATGACACTAAATGTATTGCTCTATCTTCATCAGGCGGGAATCTACCAATATTTAAAAACATAATATGTATTTTCCGTTTTTCGTACATTGTTATTTGGAAATGGTTGTAAATTTAATGTCTCTAGACCGTCGTCTATTTTATTGATAACAAATCGCCGGTTGTCAAAAAGTCGACTCCGCTCCCGGCCAAAACTACCGACTCCGAACCACTCCGACTCCGATTTCGACTCCCTCTCCCACCGACTAAATCTGGGACGAAAGGGTTTGAGCAATTAAAGAAAAAAACTCCTATACAAATTATCATGTCTCCAAGCAATATATAAAGTGGTCAGCTAAACTATTAAACTTAGGTATTTTTTCAATGTCATCGCTTGATCTTGAGTTCGGGATATGAGGTAGGTAAGCCAAATTTTGGAAATTCAAAATTGAGAAACCCAAAATGTTATTCCATAAGAAGAGCAAACCATCAAAATGCTTAATATTGTGTTTTGTATATTTATCTTTTATGGTCATCTCGGATTAGTTATTTAATACAAATATATTCAGCATATTTAAGTCGGCCCCTGAAGTACGGTGAAAGAACGCTGGACTGCCGACTACTGGTAGTGGCAGTCCGGCTTCGAATCGCTTTGATGCTATTTACTCCTTTGACACTTAAATATTCTGTCTCCAAATTCTGCGGGCTAACATGAATTGTGCGGTCGGTTGGTGAGGTTAGGACCTGCGCGGCAGCGCAACAAGCTCTGGTAGGCGTGAGTCCTGACCTCGAAAATACAGCCACGCAAAGCATTTGAGCTCAATAAAAAATGATCACCAACTTCAGGATGTCATGAGAACAATGTATTTAACATAATTGACTCTATGTTATTGGTTTGCAAAACAACAATGTTTTGTACCAAAGGAGAATCAATTAAAATATGTTTTACAGGTGCTACGTAACACCAGAAAAAAACTCCCATCCTCCCACTTGTCACAAATTACCACGCTGTGGTTGACCGTCACGCTGTCACGTCACGCTGTGGCTGACTCCGGCCCACTCTTTTATGCGTTACGTTATTAATCGACGGTCCCTTGGCACACGTGACAGTGTAGGCGGCACGACGGACAAGTCAATAACCAGGCTGCGAGTCGCGGCATTAACAAGACAGTATAAGGGCACCAGTGCAGCGGAGGGGCATTTCATTGCGAGTCACGATAACCAGTCACCAACGGACACAACGCGCACGGGGGGAAATGTGGAGACGAGGCAGACAGGCCGATCGCGGAGTCCACATTAATACAGGACACTCAGCCAACACTCATTGATGCCACAAACTCCTGACAGCTTCTACGACATTAGATTATGACTCTTGAGTGTTGCGTGCATCGGTTTATAAGTAGTTAAGTGCATGTGTTATGTTTAAAAAAAAATAAGCCTAAAGAAAGACGGCAGGAACGGTTTGTTTGTTTGTATCCCATTTGACTGCATAAGTAACGCACGTGTAAGCCAATTTTAAATAGTTAGAATGTTCTTGTTGTTTTCCCTTTAACTCAATTAAAATATTGTAAGTATTATCTAGAAATATTAATGTAAATATAATCCGGAAATTCACAGTTCAGAGGCTAGACAGATTATCGAGCATGAGGCAAAGCGGGAGAGAACTCAATACATGTTTTTACGGTATACACTACAGACCAGTGTATGCATGTACAGTACAGTACATGCAGGGCAAACAGCGCCTTACATGTTTGCATGCATATTACATATACTGGGCGATAATTACTGTGTTGCATTTAGTTCAGATAATGACCAGAAGCGCGTACAGGTACTCCAAAAAATGTCTTAACTAATTTTTCGAATAATTCGAGGTTAATGTGAAAATGTTAATATTCATTAAATTATTTCTCAACACGCTGAACTCACTGATAATGTGTGAGTACAATGGGATTGGGGCCAATTTTGTAAGGTACCAGTATTATGGTTTCATTAAAATAAAGAAGACTTTTTATAACGCAAATTTAAACAAAATTAATACAAATTTAAATTGAGACCAGATTATAAATATTTTTGAAAACTAAGCTAGTTCAGATCCATGCTCTTGTAGTCACGTCACGAAAATGCACTTCAGATATGATCGAAAGTGACGCCGATGCGACATGATACGCGTGGCAGAAAAATGTCAATCCGCTATGCTGAGTAATCGAACATGCGGCAAATGGACATTCAAACAGGGCGCTTCTTTCGGGAGATTGACATTATTTCACCTCTGATGTGTTATACTTGTAGTTTCGTCACTAAAATGTATCTACAGGGTGTTTCATAAAAATGACACCCCTACATGTTTTGGCTTATTTCTGATACAGTTTCGGCTCAAGAGAAAAACAAAACACATTATTCGAAAGAGTTGCAAATTTTGATTAAGACCATTACAAACATATATCGATAAAAGATCAGTTGCGGCTTCACGGCGTTAAAAGGGAAATGTTACCGCTTACCAAGGTGAAACAGAAAGCGGCTTTTTGTACGGAAACTACTCTTTAATCGCGAAAGCGATTTAAACAAAAAATTAGTCCGAACGTTTTGAATGGATGGATTGACGAAGTCAGAGCCCGCGCTAAGCAGAGCTTGTTGCGCAGGTCCTGACCTCTACCGTCTGGTCGGGAAGTTCCAGGTATTCGGCAGAATTTGTAGGCGAAAGTTTAACGTGCCCACAGGGCCGGACACGGTCCGCCCCGCTCACAGACGTCAACTGGCCTTCAGCGCAGCCGCTGCCACCGGCCGCAGCCATACCAGTCTGGAGCAGATAGCGAGCGCCGAAGTGACTCGAACCGGTCTCTCACTCCCGGTTTGGTCACAAGTCCAGTGCTCTACCGACTGAGCTATCGGGCGGACTAAATTCACCCGAGTTTCCGACAATATTGTTTTCAACATCGTGTTGCCACAAATTAATGATCATCGATAAATTATCAAAGTGTTCTGAAAGAAAATTTGTCGCTCTTTCGAATGGTAAAATTGGTATTCCTCTTCCGATAAGACGTTGGAAGATATGAGCCAACAAACTTAGGGGTGCCATTTTTATGCAACAGCATGTAGAATGTTAAAAACAAAATAAACAAGTTGCAACCAAGTTTAATGATAGAAAGCGGTCAAGATGTGCTCAAGAAGTATATTGAAAAATTAAGAAAATTCGCTCATTCATTTAGGCATTACCACCCTCAACCTGTCCCCAACCCCATCGTACAGCTTTTTAATATTTGTTGATCTTGGGACTTCTCATTTATTAACCGTTTACAATATGTATATGCATTTTATCTATTTGCACAATAAGTCCATACATATGAATCATTCATGGCCTTACATATCTGTTTTAACTACTTCAACGGCCGGGACTATAATTTACATTTTATTTTTTAAAGAAAATAACTACCGAGTCCCTCAAATAACTACCGAGAAAATAACTACCGAGCGATAACCCTCCACCCGTTTCGTATACTGCAGCTGCATGCATCGTAAACCTGATACAGTCGGACGTTCTGCAAATAGTTATTTCCGAGTGCAGATATAAATTGTCATATGCCGTAAATGGCTGGAGCACGGGAAAAGGAGTTGGGTTCTTTGCGTCGGAAGATGAACTAATAATTTAAATTAAATTCGACTCTACCGTAAACCAAAGAATCGTGTCAAAAACCGCTGTTCTTATTGATACGGCTGGGTAACAACCCACGTGATACATTGCCCCACCCCATGGACACCAAAAGTAGGGATATAAAACAAAGAAGAAGCTATATTAAGACCGACAGTTTTACTATGCATGCTTTATGTCCGTGACTGAAATGAAATGATTATTTGAAAAATGTCTATTGCTGCTAAAAACACTGCTTTTTAAATCAACAGCTAACTGTATGTATTGAGATAAAACGAAGAACATTATTATCACCCAAACATATACAAATGAAATATTATATTGAACTCTTGAACGTTGCTAACACTTCTGCTTCAAATGGGGCCTCACGCTTGAAAACTATAATCTGGCAATAAACAATCATTACACGTTGTATATAATTAATTTGTATATAAGCTACATTTCTAGTCAAATTATCCTTCTTATCGAGGTACGTCGGTACTGATAGATAGTTGCATCAGTGTATAGAGAGAAGAGCAAGTACTGGTCAGATGGTCTACTTACGTCATTTTTTGTCACCACTCCGAGTTGAGACTTCCTGCTTCCAATGTTCTATACCCCCAAAAAAACATATAAATTAAGCGGGATATATACATTTGTTGGGCTCAAAAGATATTTCGTTCTATTCTTCATAGCGTGAGGCATAACGATTTTGGCCTCCCGGAAAACAAATAAGAAAGATGTGGTTATCCCCACTATCCTAAAATTTGGGAATAGCCGCTGCCTGCTGAATTAGAAGAAAAAAACATAGTAACCATGCCAGTCTGAAATTCAGTCACGTGCCGTCTCCCCCTGTTAAAAACATCGGCTGACGTCTAATCATCGGCTCACCGATGTCTGACAGAGCGTCGATTAACCGCTGACGTCTGACCTCTGACCTTTAACCACGTACGTCTTTATACCACTGACGTCTGACCACTGACGTCTGACCACTGATGTCTGACCAATGACGTCTGACCGCTGATGTCTTACCACTGAAGTCTGACCACTGACCTCTGACCACTGACGTCTGACCGCTGACCTCTGACCACTGACGTCTGACCGCTGACTTCTGACCACTGACCTCTGACCTCAATTGACCTCAGTTTATGTTTTACTCCATCGCATTTGTGCAGCAGTGATTTAGATACTTTGTATCGAAATATTTGCATTTAATATCATTTTGAGTTATTTATCGTCAAATATACATCTGTCATGAATCAGTTACAATTACTAACTCTATTCGAACTCAGCAGCACTTGTCAGAGGCTCGCCAAGCGGATACTAACTCTATTATAACTCAGCAGCACTTGTCAGATGCTCGTCAAGCGGATACTTACTCTATTATAACTCAGCAGCAGACAAGTGCGAAGCTCCAAACACGATCTGAGATCCAGGAGTCCAAGGATCCAAGATCCGGAATATTGATGGATCCTGGATTAATACAAGATCCGGATTTTTATGGATCAGCCGGATCCAGCATAATGATTTTTTCGTGGGATCCTGGACAATTATTTTCTCTGGGATCCTGTGGATCTTGAATGATTGGATCCATAACAATTATTTGCATTGGGAACTTGTTGATCTTGGACGCTTATCTGGTGGGACTCTCACTCACTCCCATATGTCTCAAATGTTAGACTTATTTACTTTCTGTGGTGCTATATTATTAGTATGTATGCATTTCACGCCTTAACCCACCATTGGCTGGGGGGGGGGCGAAAAACGCCCCCCCCCTCAGGCTTTTTTGCTATAACTTACAAACGAAAAGTGGTATCAACGTAACTATTACGGCTACTTTTTCCTGCATCAATTTGACGTCCTGGGTGCATTTTTTCGATTTTGCCAGATTTGCTTTAGATATAGCGATTTTTTTGTGACGTCACAACACGCGATTTGGGACCAAAAATGAGTGAAGCTCTAATGTGCCGTAAATACGTCATCATTAAAGTTAAACAAAAAGCCGTAAACTTGAAAAGATTGCAAAGTTCCAGAGCAACAAAATGGCTATCTCGAAATTTTTTAAGTTTTTGTTTTTAATCCCACAAACAGGGGTAAAAAAAAGTCCCGTCCTGCCGATAGCATCGGTGACCAGGTGCTGATGAAAAATGATACAAATGATGACCAAAACTCGTTTTAAACTTTACAAAACGTCAAGTTTTAATTAGCCTAAAACGTTCAAGTTTTAATCATATTTCTATAGCATTAGCAGAGCTACAATAGCCTTTCCACACATCGTTTAATTTAGTGCAACTGATTTGTCCAAGGAAGTTTTTCCTTCTTTTTCTTTCGGCCTGTCATGTTGTTAGTGGCTTTTCCCTTTGTACCGGCACCAACTTTCCTCCACTGGTCATAAAACTTCCCTTCACTAAAAATATTCGTCCGGCACAGGACGGCGCTTGCCAGGTTGACCACACGTTAAACCAATGACATACCGTGGTCATCCAAAGCGCCGTCCTGACGTCGGGGAATGGTTTTTTGGTAGCAGTAAAAAATATGGATTTGGTAGCTGGCGTTCTCTCAAATTTTGCGACGGTGCTGGCGCTTTGCTGGCGAATTCATTGCTATTGTGCATAGGCCCTGACCGTAGTAAGTAAGCATCAACCGGTGAAGTCGGCCGTGCTTTGTAGTGGAGTGGAGTGGTGTAATATTGGCGTAATATTGGGTTAAATACTCGCTAGGGTCTTGTGCGATTTGCAAGGCTGTATAAACCGGCTCAGTGAAGACATTTTTAGTTTATTGGTGGCGGGAGGATGGTGGATCCTGGCAAAAGAAAGAGAAGAGCAGAAGAGAATGACGCGACATGCAAGAAAAGAGTAAGACGACTTTGTGCTTGTGGCTACCAGGGATGTTCGTGGTCAGGAACGGACCAAACTATCTACAAACATACAAAGTTGAAGCATGAGGGCCTGGAGCCATTCAAAGTATTCCCAGAGAGCCAGTTTGCTCCAGGAGGTCGATTTGCCAGCTGGATTTCACCTAAAGGTAAGTTCTGGGCTGCAGAGATTTTATGAATGCCCTGAAAATTTTGTTTAAATTGGTCATGCTGGCCACTTACCTGCTGTGCTTTAGGCCCCTACTGTATAATTTTAAGCTGGTGATGTTGATTACCCAGTCTGCATAATGTGGCAAGAGCATTGACAAGGTATTTGCGGGTCAGCTGTAACACTTTCCAGAAAGCAATCTGCCCCATTCTAAGCATTTGTCTTCTCTATAAAAACTTGCTTCTGCCCTGAGCAGCAATTTCTACCCCAAAATGTCAAATACTGCCCAAGATATTTCAAAAGCTGCCCAAAATATCACATCCCGTCAACCCTGCCCTGACAAGATATAATAAAAAAACTGCCATATTTCACAGACTAGTTCAATATGTTTATTTTCACTAGCCCTGCCTAATTTTACTGCTGCACCAGGCAGCAGTTGCAGCAAAAAAATAAAAAATAATTGAAGATGCCTCCAATTATCTAAAACTCCCAATTTGATGTTTTGGTACTAGCCCTGCAGCTTGTCTGGATAAGATCTTATTGAAGCCTATTATATTTTGCAGACACATCACTCCTGCCATGTGATCATGACATAAACAAATGTTTTCAAGTTCATGGTGGGTGACTCATGGTTACCATCTGATGTTCATTGGCATGATCTTAAAAAATATAGTGTATACATCCCTCCGCCCCATGCCTCAATGCATATGGTACTTACTTATTGGGATTATTTATTAGAAATAGCTTAAGGAAACATTTCATTTTGTACCTTTTACCACCAGATTGAAGTCTAATGACTTTAATTCCCATACTGTATTGGAATCAAAATTCCACTTTCTATCATGGTTCTAGTATATAAAGATTTAACAAGTCAACTGTTGAAGCTGCCCTAGGTGTTTATTGATTTATATTAAAATAATAATACTGTGACAATGTATTAATGGTAATAATACATTTGGGGTAAGATTCTGTAGTCCCAGATACTTCATTTTGTCAGACTTCTCATGGTATTGGAATGTGTACAAACTGCAATGTGTCTGCATTGTGCCCATTTTGATGTCATGATGTTTCTCAAGTTAGATTTGTCCAAAGGTTTGGCTTTTTGCCCTATTTGTATTGTATGTTTAAATTTGTATTTATGTTTTATTTTTCAAAGTAGCCACATGCACAATACACATCCCTACTTATATTGAAATGTTGAATCAGACATGAATCTTTTTGTTTTATTCATGAAATGCAAACTTTCTAGCTTTAATACATAACACAATTGTCATCCATTTCATCATAAGTGGGTAGCTCATTAAATCAGAAGAAATTGTGATATGTTACACTATGTCAGTTAGTGTGTGCAGCATGTGCATTTTTTGTCATTGGATATTCATCCCATACTGGCTCATGAGGGAAGTTGTGCTGCACTTTGTTCATTAATTCAAATATAATATTGTAGTTATGTAATATCTCTGAATAATATTGGTATCTTTAGTATACATCCTTTGAAAACTACACTTTTTGTCTTTGGTTATACCAGTGGTGTAAATTACCAGTTATCATTTTTTTGAAAACAATATATTTGACATGAATTAATATGAAATAAGGTATTTTGAAGGTGCCTAGCTTGTATGCTTTGCAAGCAGATTATCATGGTTTCATTTATAGTTTCAAATAGCCTAATAAGTGCATACATTATAATGGATAGTGTTATACTTGTCTGATATACTTGCCACATGCCACAAGTCTTTGTGGCATGTGTGGCATCAGATATTCACTGTGCTGAAATGACTCATCTGTTGCTGAAAATGGCAGTTAATGAATGCTGTTTAATATTCGTGTATCCTACTTTGGTGTGAGTTTCACTTTCAGTGTCTGCCCATATACAGTATAAAAATCAATATATGTAGGCTGAACACTTTGTTCCCTTTCTAAGGAGCTGAGCAGGACACATTTTCCTCAGCTGTAGCTTGTATGATTTTTACATTTATATTATATTTTACGGTGTAATAATATTCCCGTGTTAGATTTATATTTTACTGCTTTATTTTTTTTCTGTTTAATTCCCTGTTGCAACTTGCAACCATAACTTTATCATCTCTTGGGTATTCAGACTGGCTTTGATATCATGCATTTGTTCATGCTTTACAATAGTTTTAACCATAACATACTATTTTTATAGGCCCCAAAACATGCATGACATCAGCTGGTCTGCTGAATACTCCCATATTTCACGACAGGTTTTAAATTGAATAATCTTTTGTTTCACTGTAACATCGCTGTACATTTCACAATTCAAAGTTTTTCCAAATTGCAATTCATGTAATTACAAACTGTGAAATAATACCACTGTCGTTGTACCACTGAAATATAATACCACTGAATCTGAAAACGTCTTGGTTCACTAACTCTATGAACCTAAACTGACCTTCATGGTTGACAAACGATTTGTTTTATCTTGACTGTTTTGTGTTTTTGAAAACATTACTCAGCTCCCCAGAAGACTGGTTATTTATTCAACTATTTATTCAACTTTTGTTTGGAGGGATTCAATTGCGATTCATTTTGAAATATGATGGATTCAGACATCATTTGATTCTTGTATTACCATTTTGATAAATTATTATGAACGGTGCAAACTAACATGTTGTCCATGGGCCATGTCCATGGTTATCCATTGTTTTTGCTCAAATCGGATTTGATTCACCGTTGCAATGTCATTGCATATTCCTTTTAATTCAACCAGCCTTGTTTCTTGGCAGGTTTTGTTTCAGTCACGATTCACAAATAAGCAATCAGGTTTCTATGTAAATACCGTTTCTGCTCTGATTAAAGGAATTTCAGTTGAAGATTCAAATTTGAATTAGAGTCGAACCAATTACCAGTCGGCTTCCTAGTCGCTTATTCCAATTATAAATGGGCCGATTTTAATAAAAGCAATAGTGCCAACAGGTGCTGTCCTGGAGGATCCCGTCGTCGATGCCATAGAGGAAGCCGTCGTCACTACTGTTGAGGTGCCTGCGGCGGGAGGCCCTGCTTCTGCCGGATCTGAGGATCTCTCTGCGGATACGACTCCTACCGCCGCTGACACCGTTGGACAGGGAGCCGTCAGTCAGGAAGCCGTCGGCCAGGGAGCCGTCGGCCAGGGAGCCGTCGGCCAGGGAGCCGTCGGACAGGGAGCCGTTGGACAGGGAGCCGTCGGCCAGGGAGCCGTCGGACAGGGAGCCGTCGGACAGGGAGCCGTTGGACAGGGAGCCGTCGGACAGGGAGCCGTCGGCCAGGGAGCCGTCGGCCAGGGAGCCGTCGGACAAGGAGCTGTCAGCCAGGGAGCCGCGGGCACCGCTGGAAAGGGAGCTCCCGGTGCTGAAACCATGCCACCATATATGGCAACCGTACTATCTAGTATTCACCGTATGGAGGGGAAGCTCTTGCAGCTAAGCGAGTCGATGAAAAAAACAACAAAAAAAGCTGAATCTGCAGGCGACACGGTGGAAGCTGGGATCAAGGGGGCTCGCAGCTTAGACGTAATTCTGGACTGCGCATCGGTCCTAACCTGCTCGTCAGATTCCAATGTGATATGGTGTGAAACCTGCCTTCCACATTTCAATCCTGGTCGGGATGCTGGCGAGACCCAGCTTAACACTGTCGGGCTCTTCCGGTATGATTTTGACCTTGGCACGAACTTCCCCAAGCCACAACATGTCCCGCGCGCATTTAGCCAACTTAAGGATGCCATCAAATCACACATCGGTGGTAAACGGCATCGTGAGAACACGACTGCAAAGAAGCAGGACGATGAACGCGAAGCGCGCCGCAATGCAAACGCGACACGCGTAGGAAAAAACGTGCTGAGAGTGGCCTACCAGGTTATGAAACAGAGTCTTCCACATCTGATGTTTGAGAAGCTGGTGGTTGTAAACCACTTGAATGGCGCGAAAATGGGAGATCTCTGCCACTCTGCAATGCAGATGCAAAAATACCGGAAAGCATTCAGTGATGAGGTGCTGAGGTGTGTGGCAGACCACATCACGAACAGTCCGTGCGTGGCGCTGGTCGCGGATAAAGTGACAGTGATGCACCGCACCGTCGACATTACTGCCATCATTACAGTGGTACCCGATGCCCCCCCTCACCAGCTCGTGCAAAGCTACATCCTGGCAGCCCCAGTGGTCAAAGACCACGACGGAGCGTCGCTCGCCGAGGGCTGGCTAGCCACGGCCAATGCTTCTGGCATAAACACCGTCGAAAAACTGTCCGCTATATGTACGGACGGGCAGTATCATCACGGCGCCGTACCCGCTCGCTTCCTGAGATTGCTGCGTGAATCCGAGAGCGACTACGCAAAGCGCTCCAACCAGCCCTGCGTTCCTTGCCTCTGGGACGGTGCGCACCTCCTGGAGCTAGCCGACGGCGACGCGCGCAAGGAAGCAGCGTCCAAATGGGTGAGCGACACCGTTGCGAACGTCAGTCGTGTGAACCGACGGTTCGCTTACGGCAAAGGCCGGGAGGATTTCCTGGAAGCTGGTGAAGCTACTGGCGTTGCGGTTCGAGGGATCCTGCAGTGGTCAGAGACACGGTTCGCGCCACATGCTGCCAACGTGCTCCAGGCATTCATCAGCAACATCCCAGCATCTATAGCAGCGCTGAACGCTCAACTAGAGTCCGGTCGGCTGCCTGCTGCCGTAGAGAAGGAGATCATGGAAGACATCAAACTGTTGAAAGGTGGGTCAGGAGCAATTATTACTTGTTTATTTTACCTATGAAAATAGGTAGAATAAGAATAACTAAAGAAGGCACTTTGTTATGGAAAAGTGTGAGCTCAGAAAACGAGGCCAACGACTATTTATAGCTTGTATACATAATGAATTTGAACTTGACGACAAAGTACAGCATTTGTTTCATTTTTAAACAGATGGTGGTTGCGGATTTTTAAATACGGCCACACAGTTTCATGTGTTAGATATATTGTACAACTAAGCTCATACATCTTCTCTAGACGTACGTTTCCGGACACGCGTCTCAGCGCTCCTGGACGTGTACACAACGCTGTCTGAAGCGAGCAAAGCTCAGCAGAACCTGCAGCTGCTGCCTTGGGAGCGGCTGGAGCGTCACGACGCAATGCTTACGGCACTGGACCGCAAGGTGGACGTTCTACCGCTTCCAGAGACGTCCCGATCACGGAGTCGCAGAGGAGGGCTAGATGGCGACGGCATTCGAGACCAAGTGAACGTGGGAGACGACGAAGAAATGGAGACACACTGGCCGAATCTGTCTCGGCATGACCTGCCTGACGACCAGGTAATCTCAACTGAGTTTAAGCATAGCGTTTCAAGTTAGGTATGTGTGCAGGGTGTGGGGTGTCTCGTACCTATGGAGTCATTAAGTCGCTTGTTTAAGACTAGCGGACGGCTTATCTTTACTTAACCCGCGCCCCACTTGGGTCTCCAGCCGAACGCGCCCTATCTGGGATCTGTTTGGATTTAATGAGAAAACCCGAGAGATTCGTGGGTTAAAGAAACTAAGACGAGATGAACCCTACTGTATTTGTGAATGCAATTTTGTGGAATGATTCAGTCGTTTCATTTTGAAATTTTAAAATATTCAATGACTGCTTTATTTACGCTCATTATTGTGAGAGTTTAGAAAATAACATATAAATTTTCACATTTCAACGCTCAAATTAAGATAACAGATTCATATTAAAAATCAGATTACATATTTCTCTTCTGAATGTTGATGATATCGTTAATGAAACCAATACTATTACGAACGTTGCCAGTATGACATTGCTACATCAATTGTATTTCATTATAAGTTAAGTCACGAGTTATAATTCAATCAGCCTTGATTTTATGCTGATAATCGCGATTCAGATTCCAAGCGAATTCAATCAGTGCCGAATCAATGACAAATATGGTCGCTGAATGATTGGTGATTCCTTCCTTCCCTTTGACTAAGCTATACTTGGGATTCGTCGGAGCGCTGCAATGCGCTGCAATGCGGTCCCTAGATGTACAATGTGAAAATTTCAGCCAAATACTCCCTTTCTTTATCATTGTTCCCTCTCATCCTCTGCTTAACACTGATTTGTCGTATTTGTTGTTTATAGTTGTCATACGCGGTGTTAATAGTCCCTACGTTCTCTTTTGCGTAGATCAGCGAGATATCGGCATTTACATCGATCCTGGCGAAACACTGCAGAAACCGCGCTAAGGGCCTGGACGCACGTGGCTCCTCAAAAGGATGTGACAACGAAAAGGTTACATCCAAGATGAATGCCATCAAAACAGTAGGTGACCTGTGTGCCATACAGGCATCCCCGACCTCGAGCATGATCGGCTCAGTCCTGGTGGCTGTATCCCGACTTCACAGCAGTGGGCTGATCCCCAACAAGGTGTCACAGGACGCCGTCCGCGCCGTTTATGACGCCCTCAAGGACATGCCAGCCTCGTCATGCTGCAAGGTTCTATTCAAAGAACTTTGGCGCGTGAGCCAAAGTGACTCAAGGCTGTGTCCCTACATGGAACTGGTAGTGCGCGTGTGGCTCATCTCACCTACTGAGACAGTGGTGGAGAGCATGGCGAGCACGGTTAAGGCTGTGTTTGGAGTGAACCGCGTGCTCGACCACCAAAACGCATCGGAAGAGCTCATCGTTCGCTGGAATGGCCCGGACGTGGCCCACGCTGACTGGCTCATAGAGAGGGTGCTGGCAAAAAACCCACGCTTAAACAACTTCGTCCGAGCGAACATCGCAGCAGCAGTTGAGGGGACTGTGATCTCGCGCCACAGGTCGTCGAGGGATCCGCGGTCATACATCTTCCGTGATAAGTAGTGGACAGGACTATGCCGGGCCCTTCAACACGAATCACCATCAAATCAAGGCGATACGTCACTCATGTCACCTTATATTTAATCTAGTTCATGACTCCATTCCTGACGATGGCGTTTCATTCTAAGTATGTTAGTTTGTGTTTGTGCTATAGTGAAAATTATAGTCGTTATATAGGTACTGCGTGATACATCCAACGGCTAGGATTTTAACAGTGCATCCACCAGATAATGTTTAAGTGTCTGGCAATATCACCTTATGCATGCTATTAGCAATGCCAACTATCTTTATCAATATAAAATTGATAATATATTCGTGTTCGTGATGATATGTTACTGTCGTGTAAATATGTTACTGTTCGTGAAAATATGTTAGTGTTGAACTGTTCCTTCCAAGTCACCTGTTCAGGTCTTCTGTCGTTCTGGATGTCCTAGATGATCTTATGTCGTCCTAAGTCTTCTGCCCAGGGCAATAGAATACTGGGTAAGCCAAAGTTTTGCGAAATATCACTAGATATAGAGATTATAGCAGCATCATGCGTGTCATTTATTTTACCAGCCGGGTTGAGGGGACCTCAACTTCACTGAAACGCGAAAATACGGATACACACTGCGAAACTTTTGTCAATAACCCGAAAACGAACCTCACGGCGTACGCTTTTAAACCCGGAAATCGAAATATTTTTTTAAGGATTAGTTTATAACCATGCTTCATTGTATCTGTTCCACGTTAACAATGTCATGAACCCGAAAAAATAGCTTTTTAACATCACACCCTATGGGCGGCTCGGGAATGTACGCCGTGGTTTCATATGAACTTTGGAAGTCTTCTGTCGTTCTGTTATGGCCGGATATTTTCGTAAGTTAGGTATGAAGCGATAATACGGGAATGTGCGTCTGTGACCAGTGATGCATGCTTTACCGCCATTTCCAGTAGTTATTGTACATACACGATGTTGATTAGCCATCCTCAGTATTTCTCGTCCGCTATCTTTCCCATGCTCAGCAGCCACGAAGTTAAATATTAGCTGGTCCTGTTCTGCTATGATACGTTGAAGAAAGAGCTATGGCAATGAGCCAATGAGCCATTCCGTTTTGTTGCTCATGTCGCCTGATAATAAAAGCCGAAGTTCAAATGTTGCTGAATGTTTTTTCCTGCATAGACGCTTTGACTGATGTAATATTTTCTTAGTGTAGGCGCTCTCTGTGTGGCGTCATTGTAACCTTAAGAAAGCTCACTTCACTTACCTTTGGGAACAAAAATAGTATATTTTGATAAGAAACTATGATGAGCGGTGTAAGTAGTGCATTATTTACTATCGGAGAACATCAAGCTAGCCTCTAGGCAGAACATTTCCAGTTTGTCTTATCTAGCTGGCCAGTTGTGACCAATTTGCAGATATGGTGATCTCGTCGGTGACCACTGAGCAGCTTTTTTTACCCCTGCCCACAAACTTCCAAAAAATTATTTTTGAGGGTAAACTTCTGCAAAATCCAGAATTTTCCAAATTTTCAAAAAAATGGAATATACGTCAGAGAACTATACGAGAACAATATACAAACCAAATTTCAAAGCAATATCTCCGTATTTGACTGACATAGGCACCATAAATTTACGACTTAGCGACATCATTTTTGTAAATCACCTTTTTTGGTACTTTTTGACCAGATATGACCAAATGAATATTTCCATGATATTTCTAAGACAAATTAGGACTATGAATATGTTTTTTTAACGGGATGGAGTGAGGCAGGGCGGGCGGTGACGGAAGATGTGAACGGGAGTCAGTCAGGCAGTGCAGCTTTGCGCGGTTGCTGAGCTGAGTTGCGTCCTGCTCTGTGCACGAGTTGGGTGTCCCGCAGAGTTCTGCGGTGGAGACGGGCAGAACCCTTATGTCGACACTCACACACCTGGCCGCTGACGCTCTGTATTGTGCTGACAATGCCTTTGAGTGCCGTCGACATCTCCATGTGGGTTTCGTATTTTTGTTATTCTAACAGAATTTGTGAATTTGTCATGTTTTCGGTCACAAAGACAGCAAAGCAATCTGAATTGCAACAGTCCGATATCAATTGGTTTGATCTGACAATAAGCACATCATAATCATTACTCATTATAATTACATTGGTCTGCTTCTGCACTTTACAGTTCCGTCAGCCATGTCCGAAATATATGCTCTGTGGCCATTTAATGACACTGCGGACTGATGGAGTGTAAATGTTTGAGCGGGTCAGACAATACGCAGGAGGACGGGCCAGGACTTTTCCCCCTGGACGATGATACATAGCGGAAAGTTGCGGCTCTAATGTCTGCGAGGCGAAACTTGACTGGTGTGGGATTGGCGTGGCTGTGTAGCTATGGTGCAGCACGGATGGTGATTGGCGATACCATCTCGCACGGCGTATCGGTTGGCTATCGGTTGCTATCGGTTGGCAATGTCTGCACCACGCCGGCGATGTTATTAACATCGCCAGCAGCGGCTCTAACTTATGGTTACTCACAGATGTATTGCCGAAGTTTTGTCCGTCAGCAGTCGTGATGAGGCACTAGGCCGCTCCGAGTAGAGCGGTGTCTTCACTCATATGCTCAGCGAACAGTGGGAAATATGTGTCGTTCTTTAGAGGCACGCAAGAGCAAAATGCGTTTCTTTTTTCACGTCAGATGCTCTAAAGCTGGAGTGTTTTTTTTGTTAGCACGCCAAGGTGATAAGTCATATATCCTGGATATATAGGAACCCCAAGCTATACAGACATTGCTGGTTGAATAACGGGATCGGTTTGTTTGTTCGTTTCTATCTGTTTCTTACGAGATGGCTTTGCATTCTACGGACCCGAATTCTGATTCTAGCCTTCCGGACTATTCTTTGAGCGATATGTGTGGTGACAATACTGCATTAGTTTGAAAGGGAATGTTTGGAGTTTTGACTTTTAGAAACTATTTTGCGTGGTGAATATTCCTCCTTTTATTTATTTGTGCAGTTAGTTGTGAAGTGATATGAGATTAAATAAAATATCACTTGAAGATATGCAGTTATCACCGCGCACATAATGTTTGCCTCTTCAATAACATTTTGTCGTTCACGTGCAAAATGAAAACTGTCAAATTTATCCCGAACACCCCTTATAT